>CABFWB010003997.1:50170-61851 GCA_902151455.1 Timema bartmani
GTGGTGTAGTAAGTAAATTTACATTCCCGGCGTAGCCGTATATATACAACAGATAGTTCTCAGAGGGGGGGAAGGACCGAAGGAATTGGAAGGTTGGAGAACATAGCAATCGAAGGAGCCAGTAGGTTCGAGTACATAGTCGAAGCGCCCAGGCGCTACGCGCGGCCGGACACGTGTTCGACTCTTGCGGTCAGTTGACTTGGGCGCGCCGCTCTATCGGACGGGAATTACTCTAGAGAGCGGAGGTCGGTGTTAGTGGTGTGAGTCGTGCGTAGGTCTTCCGAGAGCGGGCCGCTTGGTTGGTGAGTGTTTGTCCCATTTGATATTACTTGTAAGTTGTTACAGTAATAACAAGTGTTGTAGAATTAATCAACAATAATAACTATTAAATTCCCAAGTCTCGTATCTGAGTTTGTGTTAGGGGTCATCCATAAACTACATAAGGCATTTTTCTTACCTTTTCAACCTACCCCTCCCCCCCATGTAATACCATGTAGACATTAAGCCTACTACCACCCTCTCCCCCCACCCTATTATGTTATTGAATTAATCGGTCCATGTTGGGTGTATATTATTATTCTATGGTTTATATTGTGAGATAATTGGTATCTATAGCCCCGTGATCGTGCGCCAATTATAATATGGTTTTACAATCTGATATTTTAATTGAATAAATAAGACTTTTAATGTTGCACACAGTTTATTAAGATGATTTCACCTTCGGTACCACCATATGATATGAAATGATACAATTTTCATCAAATTACAGATTATTTTTCTGTGTGCTCTATGTATTTAAGTTAGTGGCACTGTCGTGATATAACACGTTCTCTAGCTTTATGCTACCGGCACTGTTTTAACGAGCCGCGTGATGAATCTGCTTATGGATTCATACGCACAAGCGGCCTATATATGACCTACCCCTTGCCTCTTGGACCCCTTGTCAACAGTGTCAAAACCAACTAATAAAAAGATTCCTTGGAATACTGGCTGGCTTCCTATTGGGTATAGGGAGCTAGTGTCACTTGCTTTTTTGGTGAACACTACGGAGTTAATTTTTGAAAGAAAAAAAAAGTTTTCCTTCGACATTATTTCTGAAAAGTGTGTGATTCTCCAAGGATGAAGTCCTATAATGATATTTTACATATAGCACTTTAAATAAAAACACTTCATCCATGACTTTTTACATATATGAGAGGGGTCCAAATCAGTATCATTACAACCCCACCAAACCTGTGTTCCATAACTTTTCTCACCAAGAGTGAATGTCATTATTTCATCGGGAAGTTCTGTGATATTAAAGGAGGGGTTCAGATTTAATACGTCTTAAAATCCATTTTAAATTATTTCAGAGAATATTATTATGTATGGATAGCTAGCTGCACATACAGATAAGACAAACAAGTACAAACACAAAGACATCGAGCTCAAATTCCTCAGGTGCATGAGGAAAAACCTCTGCTATATTTATGTTATGGATGTCAGGTTTGCGATCTGAGTAAGAGCAAGACGGCACTACTATGTGCTGAGAAAGAGCAGGATGGCACTACTATGTGCTGAGTAAGATCCAGATGGCACTATGTGTGCTGAGTAAGAACCAGGCGGCACTATTGTGTGCTGAGTAAGAGCAAGATGGCACTACTGTGTGCTGAGTAAGAGATGTTTATAACAAGGCAATAATATAATCGTCTCTATCAGTGATCAGTTTAATTCCCTTTTATATTGGATAAGTGTAATTCCTTTTTATATGTATTAAAAATATCTTAGTATCCGAGAGTAACGTAATTTTGTAAAGGAAAGGGTTAATATTACCTTTAAAAAGATGGGGACAACGTTTAATTAATCACTGTGCTAAGTTTGAGCTTTTTACCTTATTGGGAAGTTTTAGAAAAACTCTGGACAGTGGATAGACTGACAAACATACTCCACATGGCTTTCTATTAAGCCTCGTACACATTGGTGAGCGAAATGGTGAACCGATCAAAGTGCTGCAACATTCCAACGAACTTGCAACAAAAGCGCGCGCATTTCCCCGATTCACCCAATGTCGGTATTTTGATGAATCATCAAAGGATGGTGCGCAAACTGGTTTCAACAGTATGGTCGGCTAAGCGAAAACTTCGACGAGCATAGAATTTACTTCAATCTAGAGATGAGAAAAAAGTGATTTTTTTATGTACGGTTCATTGAATATTATTTCGAGAATTTAAAAAAGTAAATTTGGAACAAAAACATCTTGAAGTAGGAGCGGTGGAACTGAAGCGGGGGATGAGAAAGAAGTAGAGGAAGGTGTATTAGTCTAATAAAGTGATTACTTTTAATTAATTCTGTCTCTGCACATACACTACTTGAGCTTGGACTAAACATCTGTGCAGAGATTTCTTCTTTTATTAATTATGGTCTATCAACTACTCTGGTTTAATATTTTTTTAAAGGGTAATTATTTATTTTTAAAATCTTATAGAGAGTAATCACTTTTTTTAAATAATACTTGGACTTGGACGGTACTAGCTAAAGAGCTAAAGAGACGGAAAACTAGCGAACCTAGAATCCCCACCATCTGTCATTGTTTGCAGCACAGTTTGGCGTACGGATTTCTGTGACTGCTCGGTTCACCATTCCGTTCGCAGGTGTGTACGCGACTTTATATAGGATTCTGTCTGAAAACTTACCTTTAGCTTACGTTCTGAGGATAAATGTTTGCCTAAAAAGGATGGCCTTGACATGCGCTCTTCTCTTTATATGACAATAGATCAGAGGACCTTCCCTTAAATACTCATAGTTGATTTTATTGACATTATTACAAACACATAATTATAAAATAGAATTGAAAAGAACGTAAATAATCAATATATCATCATTCACCCGTCACCACACCATATAATTTTACAACTGGACAACTGGTTGAAGTTTCCAGTGTTGAGAAAAGAGTTGCAATTCTCATAAATCAGCCACATAGCAAGAGAAGAAATGGGAAAAGACTCAAAAGAGGAGTAAAAATGAGCATTCAATAGTTTAATTACCATCAATATATGATTTATACTTGGCTGCATAGTTCTCAGGAATCGGCTGCACAGCGAAATAAGAAAGGGTAAAAAAGAGGGGTGAGGTGGAAATGACTAGTGAGCATAGTTTAGCTACCATAAAAACAAGAGTAGTTCTAATCAAGTACTAAGTCCATCAAATTATTGAGAAGAGAATACGGCAAAAATATGTGTAAGTCACGATGGATCAACTGGTACAAAAGTGATATTCAACAAAAGAAAATATCAAGTTGTATTTTTTTTTAACCATGAAAATAGCGCCCCCCTAAAATTTGGCGCCCAGGGCACATGCCTTTACTGCCTCACCCTAGTTATGCCTCTGTAATTTTAAGTTTAAATTAATGTTTTTCATAAATTAAGGACTATAATATTATAATAATTGTAAAAATATTGTCTTAAGTATGCTATTAATTTATTGACGTTATCTGTTTTCACGCTGATTTTATGAGAGTGTTGACAATCACTTACCCAATTCTTTTGATTCTCTTCATGTACAGGAAACCGAAAGAATTTGACATTTGTAATGTTCCATCTACAATTATTACACCCAAACACGGCACAGTACGACATTTTTCTCCATAATTCAAGATTAATTTTTTTAAACTGAATACTGAATAGCCTAGCTTCCCTCCAAATACCATTTTGTCTTCCAGATAACGTAAAGCAGATAGTGTGAGGAAGGGGTAACATGCGCAAGTCCTCACCTTCTCTTCTTAGTATACCATGGGTGAAGAATTAGCCGGCTTCCCACAAATAAATAAATTTACTGTGAGAATAAGTTAAGTGAGACCTGCGAGGTATCTAGCTTGTTAGATAGTTGGCATAGTAGCTTCTCAATTCAAGCAAGAAGGGCGTTTCACAAGTGATTAAACAAATTATCATATGTTTCGAAATTAAAATTATGTATTACTTACGTCCATGACTAACTGTACATTATATTCAATTTTAAAAGTAAAAACAAAAGTTTATATTTATTCAAGCAATGCTAAAGACTGCTTATAGTGTTTGTATAAAAAAAATGACTCAATAGCGTTATCTTAGAATTGAGCTATACAGACCAGTGATATCTATATTATACTGAATATACATAAACATACGCTTTGCCGAGGACCAGAGCAATTTTATTGTCTCCTTTACTGTGGGGGAACAGATTTAACGGTTTATTTCAATGTTCTTATGCGAAAACATGCCTCTGATGAATAAAAGTGTTATTATTTGAAAATAGTGAAGTATTATACCACACTTGCCTTAAGAAACATTTACATTAAAGTATATACAATTCAGTTTTACAGGTAATACTGTACAAATATGAACAAAATCTTTAATATATTAAAATATGTAGTTATCTTCCATGTCGTTTACAGTCTGCCAAAACTACACTTATATTTAGAGTTGGCTATTAGCTTGTATATTAGTTTCAGAAACTATATTATATTGAGAGTTCGATAAATATAATGAATAAGGTATCTTATAACTCAATTATATTTGTTTGAATGACAAACTTTGTGTAGTTGCCATATGTTCAAACGATCACTTAGGTTATAGGCTTGTAGAAAACCCTATTATATTACCATTTTTTTTTAAAGTTGGCTCGTATTTTGTATATTTCTTTTAGAAACTATATTATGTTGAAAGTTAGATAAATATAAATGAAACAAGTTAGCTAAAAACTATGTTACATTTGTTTGAATGTCATATGTAGAAGTCTTGCTTTCAAACAATAATTTAGGTTATAGGCGTGTAGGAAGTACGGTATCTACTAAACCCTGATTTTAGTAAGAATCCCAATCTGTAAGGCTTTATTTCGGACCAGAATACTATAATATATTAGTATTTGGGTAGGATTAACGGCCATTTAGAACGGAAGTAGAAATTCCCTTCTGGAAGATCTTTTATCCTACCTAAACACTAATGTAGGGTACGATTCTGGTACGAGATAAAGCCTTCTAAACGAGCTTCCTTCAAAAATCACCGTAGATATTAGTACACATCAACTTATTTAAAGAAAAAACTCACCAGTTTCGAACTTTGTTAAGCTCTTCAAAGCTTTTACTAATACATTTATTTCATTTAATTATTCATACATTAATGTATTTAATTTAATTTCTTATATAAATGTATCTCATTTATTCAATCAAATTAATAAACGATGTCAAAATGCCACATTGCCTTTTATTGGTGCAATAAAGAAAGAGATACCCTAATATTTTTCTCTCTTACACAATGGTATGCAGCTGGCAGCTCGAAAATTTCTGCTACAGATGTCCATCCAGTTATATTATAGAGATCAATGATACAGATAGAGTTTGTCTAAAGCAAATTTTATTTAATATATATTTTACTTTGCTATGTAACATTAAAATGATCAATGAAATAATGCAGCAACCTCAACGCCAGCTCATATTGCATCAAATCATGCCAAATAAAAGGCTTCAACGTCTGCTATACTTTTTAATGCAGTACTAAAAGAAATATTGCTTTACTAGCGCTAATAATCTTTCTATAAAATATTAAATTTCAAAGGAATTTTAGTTACAGTAGTGTAGGTTGGCTCTACCCTGGGCCAATCTTTATAAGAATTGGCGGGAGTCAACCCTATAACTGCATAATATTAGTGGTGTAGCTATTATCGTTAAATAATAATACATTCATGTTTATAAAACTATCATTTTATTACAAATACATAACCAACTAAACGAAGAGGAATTAAATTGCTAAAAATACAATTATGGCTCAGACATCAATTACTAATTATTTCAATAAACGTAAGAGACCTATTGATGATATTAAAGCTAAAACTAAAGTGATGGTGTTGGACCAAGAATTATTCTCTAGTACAGAAAGTATCCAAGCAGAAAGTAATTGTGACGCAAATATTGTTTTTAAAAATACTCACGAGTTTCCTCATTCGGTAAGGTCTTTTGCAAGTATTCGTAGTGACGTTAAACAACATAAAATGGTTAGCTTTGATCTACCAGAAAGAAAAGCACCAAAGAATTATGCGGACAAAGGAATCAAAGTGGCAAAAGTAAAGTCTTCTCCTGGCTACGACATTCGCGAAACCTTTCGTAAATCTTCTAGCATCAAATTAGATGTCGATTCTGTTTGTTCAGACAGCCGGGAAGTGGTTTTACATGAAAAGTCAAAACTAACTTCACAAGAAACTTTGTCTATATCGACAGTGGTAAGCCATTTTTCTTTCAACAATTTCTTTCTTAGTAACTAAACATTTTCGTGGGAGATTTGGGATCAGTTTGTTCATTCTGATAGGAAATAAAGGCTATAGTTTGAGCTGAGGGCGGGATTCTTTTTTATTTGTCAAATGGTGAGAAATTAAATGTTTTCTAGCAGTTGTACATGGAAAAACTTATCAGGGTTCTTATGTGTCATGGAAAACATGGAATTTTAAAATATTTCTTTCAGGCCTGGAATTGTAATAGAATTTCTCATTTTTACAATCTTTTCCTGGAATTTTCCTTTGTCCCCCATTTTTAAACATGACAATAAATTATTATTATTATTATTATTGTAGAAATTAGATAACCTTTATTAGATTTTTAACCAAGAAATAAAAGGAAATTAAAACATAATTAATATAACAACTATTGCAAGTGATTTATTTATTTGTGGAATTTAACGTGTATTTTCTAAACCGATTGATTATATCTGCACATGAGTTATAAACTAACTTACGGTATAGCTAGAACAAACACAACATCCAACTCCTGACCTTTAAACTCATCACCTGTGATTATTTGCAAGTGAGTTTATGTTACATTTTAATTATTTGAATAACTCGTGTCATGGAATACATTAAATCAACAGTAGAGGGTGTTAAAAGGTGCAGATGAAGGGGAGTTGGGACCCTACATTAAAAAGTATATAAATATACATATACATATATATATATTTAAATAAAAGAAAATATGTAATGATGTGTATTTTGCCAATATTATTTTTTAGGAATTTGAGGAATTGTAAAAAATTCTTGAAAGGTCCTGGAAAAAAGGTCATGGTTTTGTGTAGGAACCCTGACAAATGCAAGTTCCCGATGTTGACAAAACAAATGTGAAAGAATTCTAAATTGTTAAAAAAATTCTTATAAACTTACCTAATTCCTATTTTGAAGCAGATTTCCATTCTATGTCCTGATCATTCAATCCCTTCCAAACAAATTGTGCTTATTATAAAAACCATAGTAAATATAATTTTTTATTTACCAACACATGAAAGGTTAGAATAAGCTCAGTACCATAGGTTTTTCACATATTAAAGGTTAGGTTAAGCTCAGTAGGAATTTTTTTGCTTAAAACATTATAAATATTGTTCACTTAAAAAATATACCGTGCGAGAATATTTGCTATTTAGTTGAGATGTGTCATAATCTACTCCAAATTGTTTTGTTACAAGATGTTCAGTTTTACTAATCATGATAATAAAACAATAACACTGAAGTAATTACTTGTAAACAGTTAACATGTACTTATTAATACATTACATTAAATCACTAATACAGCGACAGTTTTATGTGAACAAACGTCTGTGCAAGAAATCAAACAGGTATTCCATGCACTGCTACGCGATATGGCGGAATTTAATTGAGTGAATTAGGTGTTTTTTCTGATAATTTTTTTATAATTTAAACCTACAGTAGTTCACAATATTTGTTTTTTATTAGACAAAAAAAATAGAATCCCTCATTTTGTTCATACTATCCACAAAACATTGTTATTCCAACAAAAGTGTTTATTATTATTATTCACAATAAACACATTTTGGAGGCAGACAAATCAATACAATGGTTATGCCTATTGGTTTCGTAAATTAGACAGGGGACTTGTGATCCTTATCATACTTGAGAATAAAAATGGAACACAAACATATTGAAAAACATGAATCATATTAACACAAATCACCAGCCTAATTACGTTGTGGCATGTCGTTAACATTGCTTAAGTGGATTTTGCCTCCATACTAGCTTAAAGATACCCACAAGCCTATGAGACATGTGTTTTACTAAATCATTGGTTCAAAGAGCACATACACCTTGTCACAAAAGGGCGTATGCCAACAAAAATACTACCAAATACTGCTATTACTAGTCATACCGTATTACAATTAATGGCGTCTTGGATTAGAAATAATTCAAGGGAATGGGAATATTAACTAGCATTAAGAGGGTTTGAAAATTTTCTCTAGTTATAAAGTAAATATGTACTCACCTAAATTAAATTTAAATTATTATTTTTTTATTAAATTAGCCATCAACAAGCCTGATCTCTCATTTTGTCAATGGGTAAAAACCATAATAAGATATAACACACATTGAACTTTATAAAATAATTCCTTCGTATTGTTTTGTACGTTATGAGCAAGACAAGTCACAAAAGTTTACTAATGGTCCCTCGTGTAGGCTACGCTTTATTTTGATTAACTTACCTGTTAGTAGCATAGAGGCTAATAGCAATTAGTATGACCATTTTGAGAGCTCTCTGTTTACTATAGGTTTATTTATTTTTACTAATCTTTCTCACGTGTGCAACAACCAGTGTTGGCTCAAACTTGAGGAGTTGTTCCTGAAACTAACATTTGGATTGACAAGGCCACTGCTCTTAATAGACCTATTGACTATATTAATTTGCTCAAACTTCGTTTGAACTTACTAGATAATGCTTTTGTATGTTTGTGAGCGTACATGTTTTTCTTTTCTTACAGTTTTGTTGGTATTAATCGTTTGATGTATTTTACTTACAGAATCAGAAAGTTAATGTTAATGAGTATGTGAATGTCATCACTGAGGGGACTAAGGCAAAACCAAATGTTACATTTGAACAGCTGGGGAGTTTGTCCCCTTATAAAAATACCTCTACACAATCAGAACCTACAAATAACGTTAAATTAGCTGACTATGCTCTGAATGAAGCTCAAGATCTGGATAAGCAGACCAAAACTGAAAATCCAAACACAACAAATGATGCTCGAAAGGAATTGGGCTTGATGTCACCAACCAAAAGTTTTCCACGGAAGGTTTGTAATTTCATTAATAATGTAATAATAGTATGAATGTAGGTTTATAGAATAGCCTGTTTTTGCTCTCAACATTGAAAAATACAGCTCTTTGATATCAATATTATTTGTGTAAAATTAAAAATCCCATCTTCTTCTTCTGGGATAAAATCTCACCCATCGGCATCAAAAAAATGCCTGAAAAACGACTTTTAGTCAAGTTGTGTCTTCAAATGACTCTAGTTCTGATGCTGACTATAATACTATTGCACAAACTGAGCCGCTGCTTGTGTCAGCAAACTCTTTAACATGCCTGAGGGTTCGTCAGTTCAGTGTTCTCGCGCTCTCAACTTAATGATTGGTTGCAAAATAACCACTAGCCTATGTACTATTACTAAATCTTTTTTAATCACTATTTGTAAATAGATTTTCTCCATGGAGTTTCTTTCTTGACATTGAATTCTACCTAACAAAAAAAGTAAATTTCAAATTCTTACTTTGTTCAAAATTAAAAACAAAATTCACATCATATTCTTCAATTCATATTTCCGTCGAAAATATTTTTCATTAATTAAAAATCACCCATCTTCTTCTTCTGGGATAAAATCTCACCCATCGGCATCAAAAAAATGCCTGAAAAACGACTTTTAGTCAAGTTGTGTCTTCAAATGACTCTAGTTCTGATGCTGACTATAATACTATTGCACAAACTGAGCCGCTGCTTGTGTCAGCAAACTCTTTAACATGCCTGAGGGTTCGTCAGTTCAGTGTTCTCGCGCTCTCAACTTAATGATTGGTTGCAAAATAACCACTAGCCTATGTACTATTACTAAATCTTTTTTAATCACTATTTGTAAATAGATTTTCTCCATGGAGTTTCTTTCTTGACATTGAATTCTACCTAACAAAAAAAGTAAATTTCAAATTCTTACTTTGTTCAAAATTAAAAACAAAATTCACATCATATTCTTCAATTCATATTTCCGTCGAAAATATTTTTCATTAATTAAAAATCTAGATGTTTGGCCTAATGGTTGTCTTCTAGCACCATCCAATGGGAAGCTAGCACCATTCAATGGGAAGCTAGGTACTTCCAGAGCAAACCATCACAGGGCAGCCTCTTACTGTGACTACCTCTACCAAAGTCGCAACCTCAACTACACAAAACACACACATGGTCAATTCTAGAATGTTCTCAAAAGGTAAAGGCACTGTGTCGTTTTTAGACTTCACAAAATAAGTTGCTGGGTGAAAAAAGTGCATATCACAGTCTCCCTCTGATCAGTTCACTTTTAATACTTCACAATCTTCAGTCATAAATACATGTAGTCCCTTCATTTAAACTTACCTCAGCAGTCTTGTATGTCTCATCTGACATCTCATTTGTAGTTGTGTCTGTCAGGTATCAATTTGAAACAAGTAATACATAAGCCTTTCCCAAGAATCAACTCTAAATGTGAATTTGAGTGTTATTTCTTTAAGTCCGTTGGTTATCACCTTCTTGTGAATTTTTAATGGATCATAGCAATTTTGTCCAAAGAGATTAAAGCACTTATGTAGATATCTTTTCTCATGATACTCACAGACTGTCTCAAGATTATCTTCCTTCAATCTAAGAATTAAAATGTTGTGATTCTCATTACTGTAATCACTAAACCTTTTAAAAGCTACTGCCACAGCCCATAAGGGTCCAGTCTTGTTCATCACAAACACCAAGAGAGCACTGCATTGTAATCAATATGAACCTCACTGACTAACTATCTAACTAGGTCTGTGCCTGTCCAAGACAAACATGTTTCATCCTGCACTAGAAGCTCACTCAGTATCATGTCTAGAGATGCCATGTTGTGAGTCGACCTGTTTGTACAGGTCTGCAATACATTGTCTGCTAGGAAATTCTTACCCCCTGCAACCCCCTCCTATAAACATTACTCCTTAACTTACCTTATGATGATTTAATGTAAGAGAACTTCTTCATAACATATTTTGTACTGAGCCCGTTCCTATCATGGACAGCCTATAAAGCTAATATTAATTACCTCTCCAAATATCCACTGATTATACTCAATAAAACTTTTAATACTTATAAATATTCATAACGGGTACTTCTTAGTTCCAATGAATGAACTATTATGAATAATTTTAACATATACTTCACTATAAGCCCTACATGGCAAAAACATGCAATTTAGCTCAACTTAGAGCTGAAATATTTTAATTATTTTGCAAATCATCTTCCCCAAATTTGTATATGTTGTTGTACTCTAGACTCTAGAGGAACTCACTATAGTGCCAAGTTAAATTTTTTTCCTCTGTCCCCCATAAAATTTATAGCATGTCAAACTTCATAATTTTATACAAAATAATTAATTGACTATTGCATTTATTTGGCAGTTTTTTATGCAATTAATTGAAGGTTCATTGAAATAATACTTATTTCTCTTAATAAACCTCTTCAAGTACTTCTAACACTCCAAATATGAAATCTTTCCATCATTTGGTTTTTCTAAAAATTGTTGCATTAGATGCCAAAATTTCAAACTTTGAGTAAACACTGTGCTTAAAATATACATTTAATCTATATTTAATACACTGGTGTATTAAGATCTACTAATATATATATATATATAT
>CABFWB010003998.1:0-13951 GCA_902151455.1 Timema bartmani
GATAATGTTCAAGTCCACAGGACTTCTCGTGGAAGCGTCGTATGTAGTAGTCCTCGATGCTAGCTGAACGCTAGCTATATATAGGTCTAGTTGATGGATTAGTGGGTGGGATATTTCCTTATTAGGAAATTGATTATTAGTAGTATAATGTCACACTCCAAGCAGCTGGTGCATAGTCTACGTCTCTTTTATCACGTCTACCAGTTTCTTGGTGTGATGTAGACCCATTTGACTTGTCCCAAGACTCGAACACCATACACATATTGAGCGGCTGCAGACTCTAGCTATGTGCATTCAGTAACGTAGACCTGGTAAGTTGCAGTGAACCTAGTGAATGACCAGCCGGGACAAACAAGTCGGGTCAATCAGCTTATTTATGGACTCCTCTATTGGAACGCCTTGTTGCTGAATTATTCATAGCTTGCAAGGACTTCTCTTCATTTTAGCATTTGGTGTGAACAGGCTGGTTTTAGAAGTCACGCTACTCCGGAAGATACAAGTGAGTAGAGCATCTATATAAGACATAGTGAGATTTTGATATTTAATAATGCTGGATGTCTATGGATATAAGATTATTTGGGGTGGTAGTATGCTAGCTAGTCTTGCTAGTATTTATATTGCAGGATGTCTATGAGTTTAAGCTTATTTGGGGTGGGTTCTAATATTGTGATATTAGCAGTACAAGCTAATATTACAATTCTCCTCCTTAAGGAAAGATGAAAAGACGGAACACCCATCACCTTGAAGACGGCCCATCGCTTCGGTTTGAGCTGTTATCTTTAATCTGCATTTTCTCACTATTTTAGTCATTCCAAAGTCCATCATCTTCAGAAGACGCCCGCACTACTGACGTTATATTAACTGATAAAGGGATTCAAAGGAAAGGAAGGCACAACTAGACCCACTGTCAAGCAAGTTTCTCGCAACTATGCTCGTGGCAAAAGGTTTCACACTGTATTTCACATGGTTACCAACAAAATATTATTTATATATATATAGAATGAACATCTTCTGTCTTCTACGGTCCATCTCTTGACGAACAAGAATTCAATATTTTCTTATGAAGAGAGTCAATCTGTTCAGTTACATTTAGCACTACATATACCTCTACATACAATTAACAAAATATTATATATATATAGAATGAACTTCTTCTGTCTTCTACGGTCCATCTCTTGACGCACTAGAGTTCAATATTTTCTTATGAAGAGAGTCAATTTGTTCAGTTACATTTAGCACTACATATACCTCTACATACAAATTGAGGAATCCTTCCGAAGTGATTCAGGGGAGTGTCCCCCCTTCATCACCTCAGCAGGAGGGTTCTATGTCAACAAGACAAGTATCTCAAGAACAAATTAAATTACATCTATCGCCACTGGAAGCATAACTTCCTCCCTAGGCTTAAGATGGAGCGGAAGCATGAAATAAGTTAAGGTGAGAAGAAATATTTATTTATATATTAGTCAAAACCCAATTTCATAACCCAAGATCAACTACGAGGATCCACCTATGAAATCTGAAAAAATCAAACATTAATTCAAAAAAGTTACTTAAAAAAAAGGGATATAATACAAAGAGTTCAACTATAGGTTCCCTTAAACCTATAAAAAACTACCCACATGGATCATCTTTAATTAGCAGGGTTACTCCACAAAAATAAGGAATATCCAAAGAGTCTAACTATAGTTTCCCACTAACCCATAAAGAACTATGCGCATGGTTCCGCTAAAAATTACCTGAGTAAAACGTTACTTAACAAAAATAAGGAAATCCAAAGAGTCCCATTTTAAGTTCCCATAAACCTATAAATAATTACACTCATGGTTTCGCTTAATTTACCTGAGTAAAACAAAATAGAGTAATCATGTAAGTAATATGTTGAGCTTACAACTATTACTCAATTAATAACTAGAACATACGCTCCTTAGGTTGGTACTAGATTCAGGTGGCTCACATGAGCCCTGTGCATCTCGGTGGGGTCTGTCGAGTTTTGTAACCTCATCGAAATTAGCGTCAGGAAGGAGTCCACTGACCATGGCCCGCTCCATCTGAGAGAGAGCTTGGCAGTTACTTTGTCAATGGCGTAGCTCTAGGGGAAACAGCTACACATTACAAGGTTACCAACTGCAATGTTCACCGGAATAAGACCTCTATTGTTGACTTCCTCAACTCTCCTCTGTGACTTTTCAGTTTCTGAAAGACAGCTGAACACCTTTCAGAAAAAGAAGGGTCATTAGGAGTTCCCAAGAGAGCTTGGCAGTTACTTTGTCAATGGCGTAGCTCTGGGGTAAACATCTACACATTACAAGGTTACCAACTGCAATGTTCACCTGAATAAGACCTCTATTGTAGACTTCTGCAACTCTCCACTGTGACTTTTTAGTTTCAGAAAGGCAGCTGAACACCTTTCAGAAAAAGAAGGGTCATTAGGAGTTCCCAGCAGAGGATTAACATCACAGACCGCTAAAAGGGGATGGTTTGGTTCCATACCGAACAATACAAAGGCAGGTGAAGCCCCAATTGACTCTTGCAAGGCCGAATTAAAGGCCAAATTTAAAAAAATATAAGTCACGGTCCCATTGGACTTGAGACTCGCTGTGATGAATAGTCAGTGCTACCTTGAGGTTTCTTTTAAATATTTCAACATGATTGTGACGGTGTCACAGGCATAAAACTAAGAAAGACTGTTTGGGCTCACCTAGTCTGGTCCCTTTTGACTGGTTTCCATCACGACTCCGAAAACACGCGCACTCCGTGACACCTCAAGTATCCGACTGACCGTCCGTGGCTCGAGATACAACTCCGAGCTGGGCTCGAACATGTGAACATCGAGATGCGCAGATTCATATGCGCCAACGATTGTGTTCTGGTGAAATAAGACCTATCCGCCGGCGCGTGATTTGAATAATTACGCGGCTAAATGAGACTGTTCTCTAAACATGTGCACGCCCCTTCCCCCTGTCCCAACTGTGGTTCCCGCCGTATGTGAACACGTGACAGTCTTTGTTTTGTATAAAACGGCTGGACTGTGTAGTGGTGTCACTCATTTCTCTGCGCTCAATTAGGTGAGGCACTTTGTCTTAGCTTTAGACTTAGTTTATTTTTCGTCGTATCTAAAGGATAATAAGGGCTGGTGGTAACATGTTTAATCCCCCATCCAAAACACATGTCCTTGAAAGATTTTGACATAAAACACGGGCCATTATCGATTACGATCTATCGAGGGGCACCAAACAGCGACCAAACTCTAGAAGTTGGAGCGTTTACAGTAGTAGTAGTTCCTTTCATGTTTAGAAGAGGAATTAAGATGACATACTTGGAGAATCCATCCACCAAAACCAAAATGCTAGTGTTACCCTTGGTTGAACGGGTAATGGGTCCAACAAAGTCCACGAACACTTTATAATGGGTCCAACAAAGTCCACGAACCCTTTTCCCAGGGACGTTGGGCTATATCGGTCGAATGTAACCCAACGAGTATGTTATGGGTAGGCTTAGTTTTAAGGCCGGCCTCACAACTTCTTATCAAATCTCTCACATCGCCTTACAGGCTAGGCCAAAAAAATTATTTAGAGATTTTCTGTTGCATCTTAAGGACTCCTAGGTGGCCTCCAAAAATAGAGTCGTGAAAATAACTCAATAACATGGGCTTATCTTGTATGGCACAAATATCCTTCTTGTACTGCGACCTTGATCATAAGAAATTACAAGACCCTTGAATACACCATATCTACCTAAATATTCACCTTTCTTCCACTTTAAGTGTTACCCTTGGTTGAACGGGTAATGGGTCCAACAAAGTCCACGAACACTTTCTCCCAGGGACGTTGGGCTATATCGGCCGAATGTAACCCAACGAGTATGTTATGGGCAGGTTTAGTTTTAAGGCAGGCTTCACAACATCTTATCCAATCTCGCACATCGCTTTACAGGCAAGGCCAAAAAATTTCTTTAGAGATTTTCTGTTGCATCTTAAGGATTCCCAGGTGGCCTCCAAAAATAGAGTCGTGAAAATAACTCAATAACATGGGCCTAATATTTTCTGGCACAAATATCCTTCTTCTCCTGCCACCTTGATCATAAGAAACTACAAGACCCTTGAATACACCATATCTACCTAAATATTCACCTTTATCCCACTTTTCAAGGAGTTGAATAAAGAAAGGGTCATCTCATTGATGTTTAGCGATGGACACAAAGGACTCAGTAATAGTACGTATTACACACGCAGATTCCACGTTCTCCTAAGTACCAATGATATCTAATCCCTCATTCATACTCTAGAGGGTATCCGCAACAACATTCTGATTACCAGAAATATAGTGAGTATTGAATTTTAATTGCGAAAGGTGCAAAACACACCGGCCTATTTTTCCAAGTTGATTGGGGTGAGACCACATCCTGGCCAAGGCCATATTGTCAGTGAAGAGATCAAATTCCATTTGCTCAAAATAATCCGAAAATCTCTCTACTACAAATACGCAATAGGGACATTCCTTCTCCTAGGTGCTGTACTTCCTTTCAGCCTAAAAAAGGGTTTTACTCTCAGAAGAAACGGGCAAAACCCTCTCCGGATGACGCTGAGACAACACAGCCCCGAGTGCAAAAGAAGATGCTGTAGCTGAAAAGGGAGTGAAAAATCTGGCATTTTAATCACTTAAGGGGAAACCAATGATTTCCTTAACAAATAAAATGCCTTTCCCTGGTCTTCCCCCCATACAATCTTGGAAACCTTCTTTTTGAGAGAGTTCAAAGAGAAGCAATTTCTGAAAAATGAGGTATAAACTTTGCGTAATACGCACACATTTCCATGAAACATTGAACACTCTTTATATTATTAGGAGTGGTAAAATCAAGAATGGGTTTTACCCACTCAGGGTCAACCAACAGGTTGCCCTCAGAAATAATGTAGCCCAAATACTTTATAGACGTGGTGGCCCACGTAATATTCTCAGGATTTACGGTAAGCCTAGCATCTCTGAGTTTACGCAAGACTATCTCAATATGAGCCATATGATCCTCCAAAATGTTACTATGAATACAAATGTCATCAAGATAATTAAAGACGATCTTAAACTTACAATCCTCAAAAATGTGATCCAAAATACGATTAAGAGCCTGACCTCCAATGGAACATCCTAGGGGAACGCGGTTAAACTCGTATACTTGCCACGGGGTGAAAACGCAGTGTATTGTTTATAGAGTTCAGTCACCGCACAGTCGCTTTACAGACCAATGAATCTTACGGCGCGATATTAGTAGAGTAAGAAACCTACTCTAAAAATGCCCTAACCACTGACATTTGAAACAGCGAATTTTAGACAAATCCCTGTTCTCTAATTTTCGCGAGCCAGTGTGGTTCTGCCCCACAGGATTGGTATCCAACGTAGGAATTCTGCTTATATACGTCTGCGTACTACCAAAACTCCCGGAATTCGAACTCACACCTCGATTGGAAAAACAATAGGCGCATTAGCCGCCAAAAATTCGCTTTCAGAAAGTAATGTGTCCTCAATAAAAGACGCAAGGTTATGGAGTTCAGTCATAGAACAAGGTTTACTTGCGAAAACAAAATTGCTTCGAGATAAGGAGGACACATTTTCCAAAATAATGTCCACTACTTGGCGCTCCAATAGGTTTAACTCTAACACCTCAGCAGCCTTGGATACGGACACAATTAAGTTTCGCAAGGACTCCTCTGGGCGCTGAAAACGTTGGACATAGAACCTATGCAAGTTTTCCCTAGCTCTAGAAGGGACTAGACAGTTAAGAATCCTTTGTTTCCTATGTCTCCAGTTTAATCCTTGTACTAGCTATTCAGAAAACTTTTGGGTCAAATACCCAGATGTTTTCCCCAAACAGAGAGCTACAAACTCAGATTCTTAGCCTATTCCCAAACGTCAAACCCTATCTATTTCAACGAGAAATGTAAAAAGTGCAGAGATATCCTGACCATCACACAACGGTATACGACTAAAGAAAATAGGTAAGAATTTTCAGTTGAGTTTTAACACTCACCAAAGTGCGCTACGGGTCAATTGTTGCCTCTGCCCTCACCGGTACTGCTTGGCGATTAACCAATCCCACTCCTTCAGGATATTCAGACGCCTCACCCTCCGTCAGGATCCTCAATATGATATCTCGGAGCCTGATGACAGTATTTCCAAGGAACATTTCAGTCATCTCTTGGCCATTTCCATCTTTGTTGAGCCTGTAGACTATTGATTTAGTCATCACCCCAGAGTCACTTGCTGCTTCAGCTCCAGAAGTAGCGTCCATGGTCAGTTTCTCCTCCATGAAAAAGAAATAAACAAGATTAATTTCAAGAATAGATGTTTACAACTAAATAATTCAATAATGATTTCCAATACTACTTAGAAAGAGCAGAGTGGCGCAGTGTACCACACTCACCCTACTTCTAGAAGCTAGAGGCCATTACTAGCCTAGTAGAGGGTGGGTGAGAGCTAAGGAAATAATTATAAAAAAAGTGAAACGATTGCAAATTTAAGAAATATTTGAATTATTTATTCAATGTAATAAACAGAGGTAAAACAACAAATTACATGGCCTTACAGATCAAACTGAATTGTGTTGGAAAACAAATAAATCATAGCTGCTTCTGCACTTAAGCAGTACGTTTGAGAGTATATATTCAAACTCTCAAGGTATATTATGATTTTATTTGAACTGAGATTTAATTGGTATCGCGTGCCGAAGATCACAGGCAAGGCCGACAGATTAGAGATGTTTGAGAACTCGACCATTATTACAGTCACTGATGATCACTTTAATATAAATTAGACTACTATTGAAGTACCCGGCTCTGCCCGAGAGATAACATTTGCGGTAAAAAGGATGAATGGTTAAAATGTGAATAAGGTTCAATGACTGCAAAAGAAAAGAGTCAAAATAAATATGATTAGATTTTTAAAATATATAAAAAAAAGGGAAAAAAGTTAAAATTGTAAATATTTTTAAACGGGATAAAGATCAAACTAATACAAATTAAAAGGGGTATAAAGGCTAACACAAGTAACAAGGTTTAAAAGGGTACCCTGCACTAATCCAGAGACGTTTTTAAGATAATCAAGTCTCATAGATGATGTTTAAAAGGGCGTGCAGCGTCAAAATATTGACAGGCAAACCCAATGGGTAGAGACACTTGGGAAGACCTAGGTGGGAGGATAACATTAGGATGGACTTGAAAGAGAAAGAGTGTAATGAGGTTGACTGAATAGAATAAGTTCAGGGTAGGGATTGGGTGTAATAAGGGGGACTGGATAGAACTAGCTCAATATAGGGATAATGTGTAATAAGGGGGACTGGATATATCTGGCTTAAAATAGATATTGGGTGTAATGAGGTTGATTGGATAGAACAAGCTCAAGGTAGGGATATGGTGTATTGCAGTGAAAAGGATAGAACTAGCTCAATATAGTGATAGGGATAGGGATAAAACTTCCTCAATATAGATATAAGGTGTAATAAGGGGGACTGGATAGATCTAGCTTAAGGTAGATATAGAATTTATGAGGTTGTCTGGATAAAACAAGCTAAATGTAGGGATAAGATGTAATAAGGGGACTGGATAGAACTAGCTCAATATGAGGATAGGATGTATTGAGTGGAACTGGATAGAATTAATTCCAGATATGTTTATTGTGTAATGAGTTGGACTGGATAGAATTATTTCAAGTTAAGTATATGATGTAGTAAAGTGGACTGGTTATAACTATTTTAAGAGAGATAGGGTGTAATAAGGGGGACTAGATAGGACTAGCTAAATATAGGGATAATGTGTAGTGCAGTAGACAGGATAGAACTAACTCAATATAAGAATAGGATGTAGTAAGGGGGACTCAAATTAGAGCTAGGTGGCATACATTTATAGGTGTGGCAATGAACTTTTGAGTTTCTAATGACATAGTGTAAGTAAGTAAAAGTAAGTTACAAAAGGGTATAGCGGCTATGAAGAGCTAAATAGTTTAAAACTCCAAAATTACTTATAAAGCTAAAAAGTTGAAATCATTATAAAGAGTAAAAAGAGTAAAGGAGTAAGCCTAAATAAGTCTAATCAAAAATTTTAAATTCCTCCTTCCAGGTTGCAATGTTTGTGTACATGAGCTACCACAACACTCATTACACAACTATATGAAATGGTGTATTAAATCTATCTCTCGGCGTTAATATATCTTCATTTTTGTTGTTGTTAATTAACTTAATATACATTAAATACATTTTCTAAATTCCGGCTTCTAGGTTCATAGGTTCGTGCAAAAGGAGCCCCCCATCAAGGACGAAGACGAATTTGAGGAAGGTAGCTGATAATAGTGTGGGTAGGGCTACCAGGGATGTTGAATTACAGCCTGGAAAGAATAATGATATGAAAGGAGAGGAGTTGAAGCTCGTAGTGACATTGTCTTTGGAGCATGAGGTGACATCGACTAAGTAGGAACACAAAGAAAAGAGGGGAAATTGGTGGATTGAAAGTGTAAACTTTGGAAGAATGGGCCCATACTTATACATAGTAGAATGACAGAAGAAATTGGAAAGAGGTCTAAAGGAATTGGAGGTAAGGTCCATCCGGTGGAAGAACCAGTAGCACCTACAGAAAAAGGGATGGAATTAGAGGGGGAAAAGTATGGAGCAGAGGTAGAAGAATAAAACAACCCGAGTGGTCAGGTTAACCTTTAAGACCAGGGCCAGATGTATGGGAATTTCGAGGAGACCCTCCAGCTTTCAAGGTTAGAGGAGCAACAAACTCTCCATATGTCGACGAGGCATATGGTCACGACTGGTCATGATAAGGGAGGATCCATAGCTTTCCCTCCTCCTGAAGCTTTAGATAGGATCCAGCTTAGATCCATGAACCTCCCGACAGATGCTAAACTATTACTGAACAAGGTGAAAAAGGTATTCAAAAGGAGGAATGAATGTTGAGGAAACTTACCAACACTTTGTGAAGCCAACGGTCGCATAGCATTTGATTCAATGTAGGTTTGGTCCAAATGCTGTGTTTTCACGAATAATTCGTGATGGTCAACCAAACAATAGAAATTGGGCAGTTAAACGCTATGTGGAGTGCGACCGTTATGGACGAGACCAGGAAAGTTGTAAAGGAACTTCAGGTGGATATTGTAGGCTTTGAGAGTCTTATAGTACAGTTGGTGGTAGGATTCAGCTAATACCAGCTACTGCACGAATTGTGACAGTCGGCAAATCACTGATGAGTGCAATAGTGGTTTTTAATAAGTATATTACGATAGCAAAGGTAAATCAATATTGCAACGAAAAGGTTACTTGTGTCAAAACTAGATCGGGAATAGGCGCAGTCATCCTATTAAATATGTATTTCAAGTTCAGGGAGGATATTGAACCGTACCTAGATCAACTGGAAGCGATAAATGACACTTACAAGGGAAATCCAATAATATATCTTGCTGATGTGAACGCAAGTTCATCTTTGTTGTTCAGTGACACCCTATTAAGGTCAGATGGGAGAATAGGTGGATATAGAGTGTACAAGAGGTGTAGGAAGTTGGAATAGGTGATAGTTGCGAGACAATTGGTAGTATTGAATCATTTAGATAACCCACCGACTTATGTTGGAAGAGCTGGGGCCAGGTCGAATATAGATGGGACAATCTGTAACGTTAGGCGATGGAGATTGTTAGGGACTGGAAATTTCAGGATAGGAATACCACTAGTAACCACAATATTATCACATTTGAGATAGGAAGAGAGCTGACTGAAGAAGGAGGGATGGGTTCAAGACTCAGATACAACATCAAAAAGGCTAATTGGAATAAGATCATAGAGGTACTTGTGTTGCCATCGTAGGTGGGAAAAGTCGGGAATATCAATGCTAGTGCAAGAGGGTTCAAGTGCTCGATATATAGAGCCACGGAGATTTCAATTCTGGTAATAAGAGACACATTGAAGTTTTGTAATAGACCTTGGGAAGAGAAATTTGTAAGACTAAGAGGAAGTAGGAGGGTCGTACGTAGGAGGTAACAGAGACTCCTCAACATTTATATGAACAAGAAGGAGGAATTTAACCCCTCTGACGTCCATCAAGAGGGAGAGCTGGGAGCGTTATGTACAGGAAGAATCAAGGAATAATGCTTGGGGAGTACCCTTTCAAGTAGCGACTGGGAAAATAAGGCCACATCAAGGATTTCTATGTTAAGGATGAGAAATGGAGGTATGATATCTTGTTGGGAGAAATCTGCCCAGCTGTTGATAATCAATAATCAATTTGGTTCTAAATGACTTATTTATACCAATACATACAAATAAAACTTGAAGGACCTTAGAGGACTCTTCCTCCGGTTGATATTATATCGTATTCTTTCTGGCTTTAAATTGGCCAGATCTTTAAAAAAAAGAACGATTCGGAAAGTAGAAACACTTTATTCTGATTTTGTATTAAAAAGGCTAATTAGACCTTTACAATTTTTTAGATTGTTTAAAAGAAATAGGGGGCATACATTGAAAAAGTTTTGGAGACTGTTTTACTGGCTGTTGACAGAACACACAACATGAAGTTTTAAATAGCGATTTATTTTAACATGAAAATATTCTGGTTCTAACAACATAGTTTCATTTAAATTGTTTACTATATGTATGAAAAATAAATATTTTAACTAAATAAAATAAAACACAACAGTAATATGTATCTAGGAAACCACTATTATAATGTATAGAAGTATATCTTGTTTCTTGGCAACAAATAATAATCATTGCTTGATTGTAAAGAACGAGGGAGTTTTATTAATGAATCTAAGATTATAATAAATATAAACGACAATATTATACGCGATACTGTAATATAATATTATCCACGACATTACGGGAGCCTCACATACGAGTCTAAAATGATAAAAAGATACTAAGGGATATCATCACCCAAGATACTTAGCCATCTAATCAAGGTATTCAATAATAAAAATATGTATTTTTTGTAGGTATCTCACACATGGGTATCTATTTATTATATTGCTATTTTATAATGAAGTTGAGTAAGGTTAAACAGGTCTGGTTTTTGTAAATATTAACAATGTTTTATTTAACTTTTATTTTATATTCCGCACAGATTCCGCGACGTCTGAACAGTTATCAATTTCCGTACGGATCAAACCACGTGGACGAATCCGCCCCGTCTGATCGTAGTTCCTTCCCGGTCAAAGATACCACACGTAAAACAAAAACTTATCTCAATCAGTAGAGTGTCTGTATACAGAGCTAGAGATTTAGGGTTCGTGTCCTGGCATGGCCAAAAAATTTATCATTGGTGAAATGTAGGTTTCCTCTTTCACAGGGTTGAATTAACGGCCGGGAATTTGTTTATAAGTCGTCTGCTAATATACTAGGTTCAGTAAGTGCCCTTTAATCAACTCAAATAAATTTTAAAAAGCATTACAAATAAAATGGCAATGCTAATCATCCCATGAAAATGTCTTTGATTGGAATTTTTAGGTGGTGTATTTTCAAATTTTGACTATAGCTCTACAACTATTTAAGATATGAAATAACTTATCACTGTAAAACTGTAGTACTATTATATATAACAATTATTTACTTAAAATATGCCTAAAGTTTTATTAAATCCAACAGTTTCAGAGCTATAAGCATATATATATATATATCAGAAAGTGTTGGTTTTTATAAAAATATATTTTTTACATAAAACTTTCAAATTGGTAATTGATTGTTATCCTTGTTGGTGGATAGAGATATTCCATTTTTCTCAATGATATATCTTTAAAAACGGTGGACATAGAACCTTGGAATTTTAAATGAAGGCTCCTTTCTAAAATTGAGTGATTCTTTTGTTATTAAAAAAAAATTTCATCACCTAATGGGTTATAGATGGGAAAAAGAGGTGGTGAATCTCATGTCCTTTAACACGATGGGTCCCGTGGTGCAGGCACAGATGGTGGTGGTCCTCAATATTTATAGAAACAACTAGCTTATTTTCATTGGGGTAGATAACTGAAATTTGGAAAGTAGGAAAAGGGACCATTCCAGATAATCAAATACATAATAAAATTTGACATATTTTAGTAAGAGATCAAGAAATTGGGAGCGATTTGGGGAAGGTTTAACATTTACAAAACTACTCTATATGTTGGAATGTCAAAATTGAGCAGTAAAATATAGGGACCACTCCAAATAATCGTAAAAATTTGGAAATTAAAATTGGTCCTAAATTGGAGGAGTAGGTGTAGGGGGTTGAAACTAGTGGGGAAAATATTGTTAGACGAGGTAGAAAATATAAATTTTCCAGGTTTGCAGAGGAATCATTTAAAATAGCCAAAAAAGTTTTATTTATTTAATATTTCCTAGCCGACCTCTAACCAATAAAACTTTCATTGGTAATCCAAAATAAGATATAACTTTAAACTAAAATAATTTTAGCGAAATTTATAATATTAATAAATAGCGAAATCCAGCTTAACACAGCCACCTCAGTCAGCAAGAAATATTAATAGCTGTCAGACCACCTGGCTTAAAATACAATGGCCTGTGTTGTTCTATGGATCATCTTCCTTATTCTAATCTTTTTTTTATCGGTTTCAGCTTTCACCTACAATGAATTTTAGTCATTTCAGTAAGAAAGAGGAAAAGAAAACTATAAATCTTCTTATCTTAAAGTAAAGAGAAAAGCTCACTACTGGTTCTCAAATATATTAAACTTTTCTTTTGTGAGTTCATTAAGAAATTATTATATTTGTTGGAGGTAGGATACATTTAGAGACCTCTTTCATCAAACCTAATTTAATTATTCTTAAAATATACTTTATAAGTCGTTAAAAATTAGATGACATATTTTCACACATTTTATCTAATATTAAAACTTAAAATATAAGGTTACTAAATAAAAAGAGCCCTATTGGAATCTTTCGTATTAATTTTGTCCTAAACTGTATTTTGAAAATAATGCATAGTAGAATTTAATATTGTGTTAAAGCAGGACGTCTGTACAGCTATTCTCGTTTACCGAATCAAATTACTTAATTACTTAAGTCAAACTTTTTTTTCTGTACTAAGCCTCACTTCCTGTTCAGGATATCCGAAGATTAGAATTAATGGAGTAAAGATTTAGCAATTAGAATTAAGAGTATTTGTATTATTACTTTATTGAATTTAGAGCTTGGACTCATTTAGGAGGTAAAAACACCATCAGTACACCTGAACAGGATTCTATTCCCTATATATCTGTCACCAGGGAACCAATATCTTTCGAGATTGACACCCCAAACTATGCAACCACCAATTCAGGCAAATCAAACAAAATAAATTTTAATGACACAGAATAAGTTTAGGATAAAGATACAGAAAGTATTCGCGAAATAAGATATTTATTTTATAAACTTGTTATATTAATGCTTCCAAATTTCTAATTTATCTATTTAATTAATTCCTACCTCTATATTTTGAATATTTTACGAGGTAATCTTGCTTCCATAAACCACGTCTTGCTAACCATAAAGACTATAGAGCCTATTTACACTTGTTGTGTAGGGATTACAACTGTATAGCTGGGAAGAGATCTAGTCTCATTTGCAGGGGTAAACATTGAAAAAATATTTTTGAAAATTACACTTCAGTATATAAACAGCTAGTATTTTAACCCTCACTTCCCCGTAAACAGAAAACCACACAAGATTAGACAGAAGTCTTTTACAGTGAACCCACTGGCACAAACATTACTAGGCAGTCAAAAATGTAAAATTAAAATCTAATTCACACAATTTTGTTTGCGTTTGGGATTACATTTAAGATGTATATAGTATAACTTATATACTATGATTTGTTTAAGAACAGTCTAGAAAGTCCAAACATATTTCTTTGCGGCCAACATTGATATATATATAAATGTTGTTAGTAAGTCCGTGTTTGTGTCTGTATATATATGTGTGTGTGTGTGTTTGTATATATATAT
>CABFWB010003998.1:21194-67184 GCA_902151455.1 Timema bartmani
GGCTTGTAGGAAGTACAGTATCTACTAAACCCTGAATTTAGTAATAATTCCAATCTGTAAGGCTTTATTTCGTACCAGAATACTATCATATATATAATATTTTGGTAGGATTTACGGCAATTTAGAACATAAGTTGAAATTTCCTTCTGGAAGGCCTTTTATCCTAACTAAACACAACTATAGGGTAGGATTCTGGTACGAGATAAAGCCTTAAAAGTAAGCTTACTTCAAAAATCATCGTACATATTAGGCTACATCAACTTATTTAAAGAAAAAACTAACCAGTTTTGAACTTATATATGCTCTTCAAAGCTTTAACTAACATATTTATTTAATTTAACCACTCACACATTGATGTATCTCATATATTCAATCAAATTAATGAATGATGTCAAAATGCCACATTGCCTTGTATGGGTGAAAGAGAGAAAGAAATACCCGAAAATTTCTTTCTCTCTTATCCAATGGTATGCAGACGACAGCTCGAAAATTTCAGCCACAGATGTCCATCCAGTTATAGTATAGAGATCAATGGGTCATCATTACAACTCCAAAGATTACAACTGTTATAGTATTTGTTTCAAATGAATTGTGTTAGATTTATGTGTGCTCTACCAGCCATTATTGGTACTATCTTAATAAGACATTATTAAGTTGAGGACGATTAATAAATGATAAACAAACAATACAACGATAATATTTTAGCAGGTAGATAATACATTATTTAGTTAATTTGAAAAGTATGTCATAGACAGGGGTTCATAACCACCAACTCCGGGCCACTTTAATCAAATTACTAATTTCAAATTATGAAAAGTTACCTGGAATAGCTTTTTCTTTCCAAAACAAAATTCTTGAGTTTTTATCCCTGACAGTTTAAGTGGTATTTATTAAAACCAGATTAATTCTTGAATAAGCTATGATGTTGTTTGATGCAGGGTAGAAAATGGCCGTGAAGGACATTCCGTGGGATAAGTTGGCAGTTCAGGTGATTCAGGTAAAGAAGATAATAAAAAATATTAATTTACGATAAGATCCAGAGAATATAATGAAGCTCTAGGACTTTTTGGAATCCGGTATAGATCTAAATTTTAAGTTAAATAACTCTCACATTTTTGAAAATAGTACAATTTTAAATTACGAATATTCTACCAAATAATCAAATAAGATAAAAGAAAATGACCCTCTCTGAAATTCCCAGTAACAATTAATCAATTTCAAAAAACAAATATATATAACATATAAAAATATAAAAAATTAAAAATTCAGTCATCAATTCTAAATTCAAAACTATTTCTTTGGACGACAATATAAGAATTACAGTTGAATATTAAGATGACGTAGAGATTTTAATAACTTGGGACCAATTTCCAAAACCAATCCTAAATTAATTACAATTTTTTTTAATGTTATTTTTTAGCAGTTCAAGTACATCTCTTGGCGATGTTTCAGACTGTTCCAAAATTCCAAGTTATGAGAAATTTATAATGAAAGAATAATATTTAGAATGGTGTCTTGAAAAAATAGTCGATTTCCCCTGTGCAGAATATGTTCACGAGGAAGAAACATCTTGTACAGGAAGCCTCTTCAGGAGAATTGGAGGATGGTTTCAGAAATTAAATATTTTCAAATAAATTTACAAGTGGAGAATCTTATTCAAAATAATTATAGTTATTTTAAAAATTACTCTTCAAAATTCAAAATTCAAAATTCAAAATTTGCAAGTGAGAAAAGTACGTGCTTAAACTATGTCAGTGTTTGATTAAAATTAGGAGAAAATCTTTACAAATATTTCCATCAACACCTTTCTGTTAAGTAAGGACTACAAAAAACTGTTCTCATATTACTAATTTTCTTTTAGCACCGTGTCTTACTACCTATTGGGCTTATACACCACTATATGTATTGATTTGTTTGTGTGCACGATAAAACCCTTTTTTAAGTTGCTTAGCGAGAGAGTATAATGTAGACGAGGCTGCTGACTCATGCAGGATAAGAAACATGTAGCCGCAATGACGTCAGCTGAGAGAGGAGCTAAAGGTCCCACATAGCTTCTTTGATGCTGACTTACAGCTGACAGCTTTGAAAAGTTACCAGACCAAATTATGTATCCCTCCGCCGATACATATGATCTGCAAAAACATGTGTTTATCATCTGTCACTTCTGACAGCCAAAATTGAGGTCTATACAAGAAACATACATGGCTGTTTTATTAATTTTTTTATTTATTGTTGACCTTGATATGTTGATGTTAGGGCTAGTATTAATTATTAATTTTTTCCACAATTTTTTTTAATTTTTTCATTTAATCCCATATCAGTTTTTATTATTATAAATAAATAACATTTAATAATTTTCTTATTTTACAAATAATTATTTGTTAGTAGTATTATTAATAACATTATAAACGTGATAAGATATTATAATTTTAAAATGTTATAGTAATAAATTTTATAATATTAGTTTTATAATAATATTTTTTTTATTTTGGATTTAATCCCATATTAGTTTTTATTATTATAAATAATAATTTTTTAATAATTTTTTTTTGGTATTTTACAAATAATTATTTGTTAATACTATTATTAATAACATTATAAATATGAAAAATCTGAATGTGTAGTAGGCCTATAAAAATATATAGACTTATGGTGATCGTTAGTACTAAACTAAATATTATGCAAGATTCTTTGATGATTGAATAGTTTGGCCGAAGGATTATAAGTAGGCCTAACCTATATTTTGACAGCCAGTCATATCAATTAAAAAGTAGGCCTTTACAATGCTTTAATTATTTAAATATTGCATTGTTATATGGAAAAACAACTTTTACTAGCAGATTTAATTCTTTTTTCGAGCACTTCATAAAGGCCTTGGCATATTTGTATTAAGTCCCTTACCCTACATTTATTAAATATGCGCTTGAAACATGAACCTATTTGTTGAGAAAGAATTATTCACAGACAGCTGTGATAGCCTAGTGTTTAAAAACTAAAACCTTTGTGGCTATGTAGGACCTTCTTGCAACTAAATGTCAACGCTTATGAGTAGTGTAATAGTTTCTCAAGAGAAATGTAAATTTTTTTCATAAAGGCCTTTTTGTATTAAATAGGTATACTGTGGTATCATAATTAAAGTTTCACTTGAAACCTGAACCCAGTTATTGAGGAAATATTTTCACACCCAGCTATGGAATTCTGGTGCTTATTTAAAAATAAATATAGTAGGACTAATGGCTTGAACAAATCAACACTAACAAATAAAATAATGATTGAGTAGAAAAAAAAGTACACGAATTTTTTATTCCTTTATCTAACAATTCATAAAGGCCAGGGTCCAGTTGTATTTATCCTACAATAGTTAAAAGTTTCACTTAAAACTTGGGTTCTGTCGTTGAAAAAAAAAATTAGAAAAAGCTGTGGTAGCCTAGAAGGTGATGGTGCATATAATCTTGTATATATAATACACTTTTATTTACACAAAATAGCAAGTAATAAATTATTGTATACAATCATCTCCCTCACAAGGATACGTAGAATCAAATGATATCTTAATCATATTATAATTATTTGAAAACCTTTTTATATCTACAACTTTAGACAACTCACCAACATCACAAAGAAACGTAAATATTAAACTGTTGTTCGAAATTTTAATTTAAGTTATCTAGGTTTAAGTTATTGGGTTACCGGTTTATTAAAGTACTATAATATGCAATTAGTAATCCTTTTTATTATTATAAACTATTCCAAACTGTCAAAACCTAATATTTCAAGCATTAGACTATTACCACATTTTTCTTGAATTATTAGGACTCCGCTAAGCGACATGGCAATACCCCGTGACTTAGGTGAGTTTTGATTTAATTGTTTATCATAACGAATATTTTTATTAATGTTGGTTTTAGCTCAAATCAATTATCTGTATCCTCATGAGTAGAAGGATGATGTTTAATTATTATCTATTTTCTAGCTTGTATAAAAAAGTGTCTTATATCTACTGGTGCGCACCCTCCACACCCTTTTTTTAAACACTCTAGTTTATTCTTAAGCAGGATAAAATAAATCATTAAACCTATTAATTAGATTTAAAAAGAATGTAATTGTTTTTAGAGGGAATATTACTATATAATACAATAGTAAAATGTGTCTGAAACATGCAAAAGATTGTATATTGTATATGTTCTACAGCCTCAATTTGAGGTTATGAACTGGAAAAAGCATTTAAAAATTAAACATTTTGTGCTATTGTATAAGTCCTATATAACAATTCAAACTTTTGTTTATAAAATGATAAAAAATTCTCACCTCTAGAAAAAATCCGGGTTTCATTAGTTAAACAAAATCCACATATATTGAATCGGACATTTGCTGGAGGTATTCTCGAAGAAAACATATTCTCTTGTCACATATTTCAGGTTTATGCTCGACTTTACAATCTGATATATTATTTGGTTTTAATACGTTGGCCTATTTTTGATGAATTAAAATAATTTAACATACAAAAATCAATATTCTAGAAAATATGTTTAGGCCTATGAAATCAATGACAATGACAAATTAAAAGCTTTCCTAACCAACAAAAATCTATTTTAAACTCACTACTCTTAAATAGTTATAACAAAGTCTTTGATAAAACTACAATAACTTATCACTTGAAATTTTAGCCTGGTATTTTATTTATCAACACTGGAGAAATACTCACAACTGTTTTTTATTCCACTTCACAAATTTATTGGGAATACTATAAAAATCCTAAATTTCGAGATTCAGCCTTGAGGGCAACACAACACAGTCTTAGGGTTAAAATATGTATTTAATAGTCTTGATACATATTTGGAATTTTCGAATAATGTGTATCGATCACTGAGAAACACTCGTTTTTTTTTATCACGTGCTTTAATGTTATATTAGATAAATAATTATTCTAAGATCACTAAAAAACCGTTTATTTTCCAAGGATAACATGCTCACACACCGAAATAATATTCACAAAACAACACACAGATTACTAAGTAGCCGAATCAATATTTAAAAAAACACAGTATTATTCAAATATGTAATAAAATTATTAACGGTTGAATATAATACTCAACTACAAATATTTGTATAAAAAAATTTTCCGATTCAACTTGTTGACTAACGCACGTGGTTTTATTAACTGTATTTTATACGATAATTCACTGTTATAATGTATATTTAAAATTGTTAGATTATGGTTATGAAAATAACCGTTTGGATGGTTGTTTAGTTTTGAAGTTTTCAATTACTGTTTAATTCAAATTAATTATTAAAAGCAAGAGAACGTTAAAAGTGGCCTTATATGCTGAAAACAAATATGGCTACTGGGTAGAAGCATATGCTGCCGGTTTATTACGTAGATGAACTTGTTGCAGGTTGGACGGCGAATTGTATTCATACTCGTATTTACACGATTTAAACTTTATATTATTTTACTAACATTTTGTATCTTTTTTCCGCTTTATTATCACAAACCATTTATTTATGTTAAATATATGCGAGGCAAGTTATATAAATATAAATAATTGAATATGTTACCATTAAATGTAGAATTTCACGCTCGATTTAAACTGTAACTGCCACAAGTGTTAAAAGAAAAACTAGATAGAATTTACTAGACTTTTACTTAAATTTGATTATGGAAAATAAAATTATACTGTAATCCTTGGGGAAGTATTATTAAAAGTGATTGATAATAGTTTTAGTGATAATAATAGTAACACTTAGCAAATAATTATTATTTCCAAATATGTTGACAAAAGTTACTTTCAGACAATGTTGCCATTACTGATAGCATCTGCTAACTTCTTCTGGCTGTCATGTAAAACCATAGAAATGGTAACTCAACTGTACAACAGCAATTATTGCAGCTATGAGTGCCAGTGAATACTTCGTTCCTCCAATGATAATATTCATCAGAACCAACACGTCTGATCAACTGATGAGATGCTGTCCTCGAGGTTCGAATGGGTCCATCTGGTTGGGTACAAAACCCATCTTTTCACTAATGGTTTAGATTTTTTTGTTCAACATGCCAAACCAACTCAAGAATCACCTGTTTTATTAATATTGGATGGACACTGCAGCCACACTAGCAATCTAGACGTAATCGATATGGCCTGAGCCAATCACGTTACCATTGTCGTGCTGCCTCCTCACTCAACCCACTGGTTTCAGATCCTTGACTAGACATTCATGAACCCATTAAATGGTTTTCACAGTGAGGAAGTAAGGATGTAGCTTTGCCACAATAGTAAAGCAATTACTCCTCATGACATAATGGAACTATTATAAAAATCTCACTTAGAGTCCAAATTGGGGAAATTGGAGTCAATGATTTTAAGGCATATGGGATATTTCCTTTGAACACAAACATTTTACTGATGCAGACTTAATGAAATGTTAAATTGAAGAAGAGAAAACATTCACCAATACAAATATGGAGTAGCCAAAAGGTAGTAAAACTTTTGAGTGTTTATTTACTCTAGCGTATTGTTTAAAAACTGTCAAATATTTGTACGGCATTTTATCTTAAACTTGTATTTGGATATATTAATTTTTTTGGGTAAAATATAGGCTTGTACCAACTTCGGTTTATTAACATACACTTTCCTAAATGACTCAACCATTTTTTTAAAACATATTTTTTACAATCTTTTATTGTAGTTTATGTGTAGCCCATAATTATACACTAATGCTAAGAAATGGGATTTTACGTTTTTTAATTAAAAATTCCTATTAATTGAGAAAAACAATTTAAATAATAATTTACATTTATTGCCTTAAAGAAATGGGTTCAGCTACACACAGACCTAGTGTTGTAGCTCAGTATTGAAAATAATTTAAATTTCAATCCTTAAGGGTGCACCATGAGGAGAGCTTTGAGACGCGTTGTAGACGTTTAGAAATCCTACATTTTTTTAAAACATATTTTTTACAATCTTTTATTGTAGTTTATGTGTAGCCCATAATTATACACTAATGCTAAGAAATGGGATTTTACGTTTTTTAATTAAAAATTCCTATTAATTGAGAAAAACAATTTAAATAATAATTTACATTTATTGCCTTAAAGAAATGGGTTCAGCTACACACAGACCTAGTGTTGTAGCTCAGTATTGAAAATAATTTAAATTTCAATCCTTAAGGGTGCACCATGAGGAGAGCTTTGAGACGCGTTGTAGACGTTTAGAAATCCTGCTTTATTTAAGAAGCGTTTGAATATTTTAAAATATGGTTTTATACAAAATGTTGGTGAATGTTAGCCACAGGTCTATAGCCAGTTATAAAAATTAAATTTTAAGTAAAAAATCTTTTTTTTTAATTCTATGACGCATTATAAAAAAGTTTTAACTCTGAAATTAAGGTACTAGGCTTGACACCTAGATTTTTCGTAATATTAGTTGTTCAGACGTCACGGAATCCGTGCGGAATATAAAAGAAAAGTTAAATAAAACATTGTTAATATTTACAAAACCAAAACCTATTTAACATTACTCAACTTCATTATAAATTAGCAATAAAATAAATAGATACCCATGTGTAAGATTACTACAGAAAATATATATTTTTTTTATCCTGTAATACCTTGATTAGATGGTACAGTATCTTGGGTGATGATATCCCTTAGCATCTTTTTATCCTTTTAGCCTCGTATGCGAGGCTTCCGTAATGTCAAGGATAATATTATTATATTACAGTATAGCGTGTAATATTGGTGGTTATATTTCTTATAAATCTTAGCTTCATTAATCAAACTCATTCGTTCTTTACAGTAAAACAATGATTAGTATTTGTTTCCAGGAAACATGATGTATTACAATATATTATAATAGTGGTTTCCTAGATACATATTATTGTTGTGTTTTATTTTATCTGGTTAAAATAGATATTTTTCATACATATATTAAATAATTTAAATGAAACTATGTTGTGAGTCAAGAATATTTTCATGTTAAAATAAATCGCTATTCATAACTTCATGTTGTGTGTCCCGTAACCAGCCAGTAGAACAGTCTCCAAAACTTTTACAATATAAGCTCCATTCTTCTTTTAAACAATCTAAAAATTGTAAATATCAAACTAGCCCTTTTAATACAAAATCCAAATAAAGTGTTTCTATTGCCGAATCGTTCTTTTTTTTAAGCTCTGGGCAATATAAAGATAGAAAGAAGACGATATAATACTAACCGGAGGAAGGGTTTTTCAAGGTACTTCAAGTTTTAATTGAATGTATTTGTTGATATACGTCGTTTAGATCAAAATTAATTATTGGAGAACAACAGCTATGCAGGAAACACAATTAGAATATGACATGACCGCCCTAGTCTCATCTAGAGACGGTCGAGTCTTATACAAGATTAAAAAACATGACAGGATATTTATCAAAGCAAACAAATAACATTAAAATAACAAATAAGTTTAATGGGAACCAAACAAGATATATACAATCAGCAGCTTCAGAACACAGCCCAATATTCTATCACACAGTCCACAGGTAGGACGGGTGAAGATTTCCGCATATATTTTGGCTTAATTAGTAGATAAGATTGTGGTGTGAGGCGCCTGCTAATCAGAAAGCCGGGAGAAGCCCCAATTATGTAATAATTGCTTAGCATAGGGTAAGTGGCGATTCTGTGTTCAAGGCCAGGTTGAAGGGTGCCGGCGCTGGGCCAATGAGCCTAAGTCAGATGGGCGTACTGACCCTTGGGTAAAGTACATAAAGGTGGTACATATTATCCACATAAATAAACTATTAGACACGTGCCATGCTTGACGGGCTGTAATTTCCACTGGTTGAGAACTAAAAGTGGTACATAATATCAACATAAACAAACTACCTAATTAGGTAAGACTGCCTAGCCTAGAACTAACTGAAGAGCCCCTTCCTCTTCTAAACGCACCGTAGACTATACATGGTCTAGCAGGCTAGTGTGTGGGAACATTCCCACCTTGAAATGTGGGTCTTAAGGACCACGCAGACAACAAACGTTACAAAGCGTCAGCAGCAATGTCGATGCGGGTGAGTCCATCGGGGCCCCTTCAGCTATAGGAGGTGTGTGTGTGTCACTGATGGCTAAGAAGAACTGGAGACCATTTTCAGAGCCAACAGTCCGCAAACCGTGAAAGATGGCGAATGCTCCCACCAACATGATGGGTGGAAACCTAACGTTGCAAATGGCACCCTGAAAAGAGAGATCCTAGCCGTCATTCCCCGGTAAAGACCACTGCAAGCGGCACTGACGCGAGTGATAACGCAAGGGCCTCAAAAGTCAGCGTCAACTCTGACACCTCCCCTCAAAAGGGTGTCGGTAGGTAAGAAACGCCCAGCTGAATTTTCTTCAAACTCGGAAGACCGGATCACACGCCTCGCGCGTGTCGAAAGCTCGTATGATTCCGTGGACGTGGAGGGATTGTCTTCAGGACCAGACCTCCCGTTGTTATGCGATGAGTCGAGCCATGGGTCCAATGATGAGTCTTAGGGTTTTCAGACCGTAAGACTCCGCCGAAGGAGTATGTGTGATGTGGAGGACTACTCCAAGGTGGCGAGGGCCATCTGAACCAAGGTTCGAGAATTTGTGGATGCGGTCAGGAAGACGGGGGATCGAGGACGTCTCCGGTGCTGGTCGGAGGTAGCTTACCGCACCCTACAGAAGTTCTTTCCAAGCTTGGGATCCTTCTTTGGTCCTACGAGCTGGTACGGGAGCGACTGGTCAGGGTTGTGGTGAAGGAACTCCTAACACGGACAAACCCTGGTGACATCCAGGAAGAGCTGGTGGAGATAGGTTTCTCCATGAAATTCATTACCAAGAAGCTATCTCAGTGGAAACGGGATCAGAGGACTGGAGAAAGGCAGCGGTTGCCGAACTTCGTTGTCTCTCTGACTTCCGGGGTGCATTCCGCAAGGCTGTACTCCATATCAGTCATGTGTGGGCTCCACGTCAGGGTGGAGAATTACAAGTCTCCCGGAGGCCCGGTTCAGTGCAAGAACTGCTTCCGGTTTGGGCATGTTTGGAAGGATTGCCACGCTAACCCTAGGTGTGGGTTCTGTGATGGTGACAACCAGAGGGGTGGGTGCCTGGAGGAGAGAGGATCTCTTCCATAGTACCTCCACTCTTCAAGAGCTCACTTCTCGACGTGGCAGGGCTGTCTCACGTACAATCCCTTGCGGGTGGCGGGGAATGTACGACCCTCCAAGGATCAAGAAGGTAGGACGAATGGTCTAAGTGAAGGCTAGAAGCCCTCGAGGCAGGTTGCGGTACGGAACGTCACCGTGATTACTGCTCCAACGTCTAAACCACTGGTGCAATCTTTCGCCATTGTGCTGTCAGGAAGAACAACATCTTCACCTTAGGCCGAGGCACCTGCCAAAGCCACCTTACCAGAACCGGAAACATCCAGTTCATTCCTATCGGACGAGGACCCGTCCAAGACCGCTCCTCACCCAATCCCGACACTCATTTCTCTCTCCCCGAACCTATTTCCCCACTTCTTTGCACCCTTCCAACCCTTTGCTACCACTCTCCCTCCTACTCCTGTCACCCCTGCTTACCCCAACCAACTCGCTCCCAAACCCTACCGCTGAGAATGATTGTACAAAGCTCATAATTCGCATTGAGTTTCTCAATGGTATTCCGGGACTGGATATATTGGACTTTTTATCGAGTCTCTTGTGAAAGGTTCAAGAATCTCCGAGGAGTAGCCTGGCCATCTGGTCATGGAGCACATCATCATCTGCCTGGTCTCTAAAAGCAGTATACAACAATAGAGGACCACCAGAGCTGAAGGAGCTCACGGTCGCACTCTGGAAGACCAAGAAAGTCACGGGGAAGAAGACTGAGCTTGAAAGTTTCCTGGCAAAGCATCGTGTCGATGTGATACTGTTGGGAAATACCCACTTGTACTCCCCGCACCAAGGAGGCCTATTGTGGATCGTAACGGGGTGGCCAACGCCAACCAGGAGAAGGCCTTTGCTGTCGCTGAGCACTTAAAGACACAATATGTACCAACTGACCACCCGTCAGACCCGGTGCACATTGCGCACGTGACACAGGTCATCGGTGTGGTCTTGTACAGACCCTTGGATGAACCTGAACCCATGCAAGTGAAAGATATTTTGCGGGCGTTAGCTGCTCTAAGACTAAAAAATGCCCCAGACTCGATCGCATCAGTAACGCGGTCTTCAGAAACCTGCCCTTGGAGGAGATTAACTTCCTCGTGGAGTTATTCAACACCGCCCTGCTCCTGAGTCACTTCCCGAGCTTTGGAAGCACACCAACGACCTCTGCTTTCATAAACCAGGTAAGGACTCTGCCCTAGCTTCGTCTTACTGACCGATCAGCTTGCTCGGCTATTTGGGCTAGTTATTCGAGAGATTTCTACTGACGAGACTGACCCAACATGTTCGCGAGGTGGGCATCTTAGTGAACGAGCAGATTGGCTTTAAAGTGGGACAAGCTACACCTCACCAACTCTTCCGGCTCATGGAGCAAGTCACGACGAAACTTCAACATCAACAGGCTGACTGGTACTGTCTTCCTCAATGTGGCAAAGGCCTTCGACCATGTTTGGCATGAAGGTCTCCTTATCAAACTACTTTCCTTGAACCTCTGCTTCTATCTAGTTAAGGTTGTACAATCTTATCCATCCCATCGCACCTACTCCAATACCTTAGGAAACACCACTTCCCAAGTCAGAAGCATCCGGGCTGGAGTGCCGCAGGGTTCCCTTGTGGGTCCGGTGTTATTTAGTCTGTATGTGAACAATAAAACTAAATCCCCTGACACCAAGTTGGCACTGTATGTGGATTACACGGCTCTACTACCGGATTCGTGGTGAAGGCAGCTGGTGGAGAGACGACTCCAGATGCACCTGACACAGTTGGAGGTGTGGCTGACCACCTAGAGGACAAGTATTAACGTGGAGAGGAGCTCAGCAGTGCTCATCACATGGAAAAGAAACTTCTACAGGTCAGCTCCACTTCGGCTGCTCCGAGAGCTGATCAGATGGGTGAATAGTGTTAAGTACCTGGGACTTACGCTGGACACCAGACTGATCTGGTGACTATACTGCATTGAGAGACTGAACAATGCGAGGCAAAGTCTCGTAATCCTAGGCCCACTACTTAGTAGGCGTAGCGCCCTGTCTACTAGGAACGTTCTTACTCTGTACAAGCAGTTTCTCAGGCCAATCCTCGACTATGCCTGTCCTGCTTGGGGCCACCTGGCGGACACGTATATGAGAAGGATGCAAGCGTTCCAGAGCGTGTGTCTTAGGGTCATTGTGGACGCACCTTGGTATGTTCGGAATGAGACTCTGCATCGCAACCTGGATATGCCTACCATCAAGGACCAATTCCGGAAGCTGGTGCAGTCCTTCTACGAGAGACCTCCCGGTGCCACCAATCCTATTTTCCAGGGGCTTGGTAATTATGTCATCGAGTCTGGAGGGTGCCATCGACGTACCAAAGCCCTCCTCGGATACGCGAGATGTGTCACCAGTGGTTTGGGAGGCTCTCACCCAGCCTCCCCATAGAGTAGTGTCTCCACACGTAACTCTAAAACCCTTATTCGGTTTCCCAACATACTTTTTATTTTCTTCCACCAACATTAATAATATGTTTTCTTTGTTTCAGAAACTTCAAGAAACGTAACAACATTTCTCCTAGATCCCGAAAACACACGGTGTGACCAATTGGTCGTTACGTTTTGGAACTTTTTCTCATGCTCCCTCTAGGGGTGCATCAAAGCATGCTAATGAGTGCGACTGAGATGTGGGAGGCAGGATGAGTCGCGGCAACGTCAGTCGCGGTGGGAAGTAGGATGGAGTCCTGACAGCGTGAGTTGCGGTGGGAGGAAAAGTGTTCGTCCCGGCAACGTGAGTCGTGGTGGGAGGAAAAGGGATTGTCCCGGCAACGTAAGTTGTGGTGGGAGGTAAATAATGACGATTAAGGAGAGGGATGTAAGACAAAATGTTCTTTACGAAAATCATTTATTCATGCTCTTTCGAATAGGTGGCTTACCAAGGTTGGGTCACCACTGAATCTACTCCAAAAATCACTGTGCTAGATACCCTCCACTGCTGCCTGGCTTGTCCAATGGGGGAAACAGGGGCTTCCCATTGGTGCGTGCAAACGTGAGAGAGAGTGCCCATCACGCGATCCAATAGAGAGAGGAGTTCTCTTTGGCACTGAGTACAATGGGGAAATCTTCACAGGTGGCTCAGAGAGCATGGACTGTGGAGCGGTCCAGGCTGTAGAGAGGTAGGGGGGAGAGGCCTGTGCAAGTGTGGAGGAAAGATACAAGGGCTGACTGAACAATGAGGCACAACAACTTCTACAATGTTATCTCCATTCTGCTTTTAAAAATCTAAAAATTGTAAATATCAATTAGCCCTTTTAACAGAAAATCGAAATAAATAGTTCTTAATAGAATCGATATTTTTTTTAAAAGATCTGGACAATTTAAAGCCATAAAGAAGACGATATGATATAGACCGAAGAAAGGGTTATTCAAGGTCGTTAAAGTTGTATACAAGTCATTTAGAACCAAATTAATTATTGGGGAACAATAACTATGAAGTATTCTAGAATAACTAAAGTTCTAATTAACGTAAAAGTAGTATGTGTATTTGTTACTAGATTTGACTAGTATTATTAATTACACAGGCCTGCAATGAAAATTTTTTTTTTAATCTAAACACTGATTCTTATAGATTTTTAGGTGCTGATTTCAGTAAAAATAGTAAAAAAATTCCATCACGTAACAGTTTTTGACAAACTCAAATTTTAGATTTTAATATTCAACCCTTATTGTGTATTAAGCTTCTAAGCAAAAAATTTAATATCTTAAAAAAAAAAATTAGCCTTCATCTGATCAAGGTGTATTATAATAAAGAGGTTTCAAATAGAGAGGGGAAGGAGGGATGGAAGGGGAGGGGGGTTATTTGGGAACAATGAGTGGCAGTGCCATGAGTCATAAAGAGAATTTTAGAAACATGTTTACTGAGTTTCTTAAGACAGTGATTAAGATAACGTGATGATTCACTTCATTTGGTTTTCCCCTCTTCATATTAAGACTAAGGGATAAAAGTGATGATTCACTTCCTTTTTGTTTTCCCCTCCCCACATTCTTTCATTTCATTTCTTTGAATGTTTGCTCAGTTTCAACTCAATCTTTGAGAGACAAGGTTGTCACATACAGTGTAAAATCACTGCTCAAGTTTTTTTCCATCAGCTGTTGAGTTTTATTTGTGGTTTTAATCTGATTTTAAGTGTGATAAATGGCTTCAAGATCTTGTATTAATTCAGCTAACAGTTTTTGTTACATTTGTGGGGACTTTGTAGTAAAGAAACAACAAAGAAACATTACAGATTTTGTTGAAAAAGTGTACTATGCATATTTCGGTGTGAAACTTTGTGACCAGGATAAGTCGTGGGCCCCACATAAAGTGTGCTCTATATGTGTAGAAGAACTCAGACAGTGGTCAAAAGGTAAGAAACAATCTTTTCGTTTTGGGGTCCCAATGATCTGGAGGGAACCCCAAAATCACAGTGATGACTGCTACTTTTGTTCGTGTAACGTTAAGGGGTTCAATTTAAAAAATAAGAAAGACATTTTATATCCAAACCTTCCGTCGGCTATGCGTCCTGTACCTCATGGCCCAGGAATACCCATACCTACATCTCTAGATAAACTAGAGGAGATTCCCGATGACTCTGATAAGGAGGCCCATGATTTTGATGAAGAATTTCAAGATGTTTCAGAGAGCAGCAAGCCCAAACTTTTTTCACAGATTGAATTGAACGATTTAGTCAGAGACTTGGGTCTTCCTAAAGATTCTTCAGAACTGTTAGGATCAAGGCTAAAGGAAAAGAACTTATTGGCTCCAGGTACCTCTTTCTCATGGTTCAGAAACAGAGAAAAATATTTTATTCCATACTTTTCTCAAGATGGTGACCTGGTTTATTGTAGCAATGTCCCTGGATTGATGGTGAGGTTTAACATACAGTATGACGTAAACGAGTGGAGGCTCTTTATTGACTCGTCAAAAAGAAGCCTCAAAGCAGTGCTTCTCCACAATGGTAACAAATATGCTTCCGTACCAGTAGGGCATTCTGTGTACTTGAAAGAATGCTACGAGAATTTAGCCTTAATTCTCACCAAACTGAATTACAATGATCATGGATGGACTATATGTGGTGATCTTAAAGTACTTTCCATGCTTCTTGGGCAGCAGGGAGGTTACACTAAGTACCCCTGCTTCTTGTGTGAATGGGATAGCCGGGATAGAAGGCAGCACTGGGTTAAAAAGGACTGGCCATGTAGGGCTACATTAGAACCTGGAAGCAAAAATGTAGTAAGGGAAACCTTGGTTGATCCAAGAAAAGTCCTCCTGCCTCCTCTTCATATCAAGCTTGGTTTAATGAAGCAGTTTGTAAAGGCTCTCTCAAAAGAAGGAGAGTGTTTTAAATACTTGTGTAACAAGTTTTCTGGACTGTCAGAAGCGAAACTGAAAGAAGGTGTTTTTGTTGGTCCAGATATCCGGAAACTTCTGAAAGACGAAGTCTTTGAAACAAAAATGGAAGTTTTTGAAAAAGATGCCTGGAAAGCTTTCAGAGAAGTTGTAACGAAATTTCTTGGAAAAAATAAGGACCCCAACTTCAAGTTCATAGTGGAAAACATGCTCATCAAATTCAAGGACTTGGGTTGTTCGATGAGCTTGAAAGTGCACTTCCTGAATTCCCATTTGGACTACTTTCCCGAAAATCTTGGTGCTTTGAGTGAAGAGCAAGGGGAAAGATTCCATCAAGACATCAAGGAGATGGAACGCAGATACCAAGGCAGATGGAACATCAACATGATGGCAGACTACTGTTGGATGCTGTACAGAGAAGAGCCGAAAGCTGTCTACAAGAGAAAAAGCTCAAAAAGGAGCTTTGAGGATAAAAGAAAAAGGCAGTATAAGGACTTGTAAGTCTTGGTAAGTGTTGAGAATGGCTTAGCTTTATTTTTTTTGTAAATAAAACTATAATTTAATTTTTTTTAAATAAATAAGTTTTAACCATTATACATAAACTGAGCCCTTTTTCTATATTTTGATATCCAATTTGTGAAAAATCCTTACGTGATAGAGAAAATCGGAGATCATTTTTGAAATCAGCACACCAAAAAACATAATAATCACCCATTACATTAAAAACAATTTTCAACAACCCAAATTTTGCAGGCCTGTGTTATTGTTCAGCACGTTTCTACCCTAGGTCACAGATGAGGGATGCTGTCATTATTTTCTTTCTTCGGTGTCACGAATATTTCAGAAACTGCGAGATTTGTATGAATTTTAAATTATTCTCATATACACAAAGAAAAACATTGTAATGGTACTTATCTGACTTCGAGACTACGATGAATATTTTCGTTTTATATTCTTTCGAACCAAAAAAGGTTTTTTTTTCGATTCTGTCTGTCTTGTCTGTACCTTGGCCTAGAGCCGAAACCATTTTGCCAAAGGTAGATAGAGGTTATCCATAGGAGTTTTTGGAACTTTACATTCTACCTTAAAGTTAAGTTTAGTGTACAATATGTTTTTTTTTCAAAATCAGATATAAAGATTTTGATTAAAATTTGTATCCCGACCCTTTTTAATATTACAAACAAAATGAAGCAAATAATTTTCCTGATAAAATGATGTGGAGGGTTGTTTACATAGGTGGATATCAACATTGTTGATAATAACTATGCAACTCTTTGAAATAAGAAATTATTTATTATTGAATAGTTGTAAGACTATTGAAATAAAACCATTTTGAATTAAATTTTTTATATAAACTAATAATTTGCAAGTAATAGGAAAACATAGGTATGTTTTAAACATAGGTCTGAGGATTGAAGAAATTATTTTTTTGTTAGAGTGTGTAACTATTATGTTTCTTCAACAATGTATAATATTTAGTTTGAATGATCTCTCGAGATTTTGGTAAATGTTTCCATTATTAGGTAAAAGTGTGAGAAAAACATTCCGGGGAACAATTTATTTATTTTTCTAATAAATTGAGGGAAAATTTTCATTATTTGCTCATATAACTTATAACTTCTGACCATTTCAAAAATATTATTCTAGAATTTTTACTTTGAAATTGAGAGCTATCTCTCGTTTTACCCTTAAATATTGGATTTTGGATTTTATACAATATTTGGACTTTTAAATGGATTGAGATTATTTAATAACTTATGTGATGACACTTCACATGATCATATATTTGTATAGGATTGTTTTCAATCAAAATTATTGAAAACAAGATGGTGGCCCTTTTTGAATATGGACCATGAAACATACCAAGCTTCCAATTTTTCTTCTTTGACTTATATTGGTTTGAATAAATTGTTAATAAAATTTAAAATAAAAAAAAATTATTGCTTAGGCAATACTACCTCATACTATGTTTAGTTTTTATGGACTGTTCTTAATGAGATTACGTGCTAAATATTGTCCATGTCTTTTTGGTTTATTAAATTGCATTGTTTCTAATCTCCTCTTTCTTTCATTTAATTCTTGTATATGTGTTTGTGCACCACGGGACTGTTAAGGTTTCAGTTAATTAAACCAGCAACCATCAATCATAAATAAATATAAACGGTCAGGCTGTTGCAGATGTTGAAGGTTCGATGTTTTCCTCATAGATGATTTACATCATCAATGTTTTGTAGCGATGTCCGAGACAGCGATATGTTTATATGTTTGTTCTAAAAATAGTAATTTTCTTATTACTAGTTTTTAATACAATTTTTTGAGTTGATACATGAGTTTCATTATCATTTATTACAAATACACTTCAGTTGCTGTTTCAATTGATTTGAAAAATATTACCGATGTTTTTGGTTCTATAATATCGATGTTTTCAGACGATGTTCTTTTTTCATCTATGTTAATATGGATATCAATTTTTACCTCAATTTTCATCCAAATTATAGTCCTATTTGAGTGCACTAGAATAGCTTTCTATTGGTTTTTTTGAAGAAAGATGCAACCCCAATCATGTAAATAAGCATATGTGGACACGTGTCAAGCTCATTTAGTGTGGTTTTCTGGTGCTGGGAAGGTTGGGGTTAGAATATCAGTTGGGTGTATGAGGGTGTTTTTCCCTAAATGGTTTCTTACTCTTCTTCCAACGCAGTGGCGTTTTACTTTATTAAAAATAAAAAAAGTATTGTGATCAAATGATCATGAACATTTTCGGCTTCGAGATTATGCCGAATTTATGTTTGATGTTATCCCAAACCCAAAAAAGTTGATTTTAAAACTCTGTCTGTCAGTCTATCCACCCTAAGAGATAGAGCTGAGATGGTTTGATGGATTTTATTCAATTTTTAATTTCGTCTCTAGCCCCCAAATTAAGGGTGGCTTAGAGATTACCAATTTTTAAAATTTTGAAATATTTCAAAAATGGGATACAACCAGTGGCGGTGGAACTAGGGGGTCAGGGGGGCATGACCTGATAGAATATATTTGTTGTGACTTGTATTACAAAGTTTTAAATTAAAAAATAAATCGCTTATAATAATCGGCCAGTTGAGATTCATCGGTATACTTCTATTGCGAACTATCACAAAATGGCGAAGAGAAAATACTTGTTCGATTATTTTGATTATTTCGATCATGATCTCCAAAGTGATAAATCTTAACCAACAGTAATGAAGGCCACTAACATCGTTCAAGAATATAATACAATACCAGGTAGGAGTACTTGATTTTTAAAATCAGAACTTTATTATTTGATATTTTTGTCGCCACCTTTTAATGACTTTCTGGCGTATATGCTTATTAACTCATGACATTGATGGGTTATGGATGAGCTAGGTTTAATTTAGAAGAAGTGTACCGGCATTTGCGTAAAGGAAGATTAGAAAACCATTCAGAGAAAACACCACTCAGTACACCTGACCAGGATTCGAACCCAGATTTCTCCGTCGTCAGCAGTTCGGTATTTAGCTAAAGTGACCTCTTAGACCAAAGGTGGCCAAATTATGAATGTTGTGTGTGTGTAAATTGCTAGAATTTCAGCTATTAAGTTGTCCACCTGTGTGAATTGTTTCCCGCCACTCAAGCTGCTTTTCTCTCCCCCTTCCACTAAATACTCTACACCCCCTCACGTGCCACCCTCTACATATTCCTTCGTTGATATTTGGTGGCTACTGACTGCTATGTACTGTGGCATCCTCAGTCTTAAAATATTTGTTTCTTATTATAAATAGAAAAAAACCAACTATCCATAATTCCTATACAAATCAGGAATTAAAGAATATATATTACACTGCCAACTTTTTGAAAAATTGTGGTGGTATAAAGTTAAGTTTAGGTTAAAGATTTTGGGGTGGAGTGGCACGCCCAAGATTATATAAGATAGTGGCATGCCAGAAAAAATATCTTATCAGATCATTTGACCACCGAAGCGGGTCACTTGGTATGTAAAAATTAAAAAGATTACACTTGAGTCACAATACAAAATGGAAAATCAATGCGATATTTTAAAAACGTTCTATATGATTAGAATTTTTAATTAAATTTAGTTAAACATAAAAGTATGCTATTATTATTTTGTGAGTTTAACAAACTTTTGTGACACTATGAACCGATCGTTAATAAAATTACCCTAGGCCTCAGGGACATAGCAAAGGTGTACTGGGGAGCCCGGCCCCCCTCCAGAAATATATATCCCTTATGTTATTAAATATATAAATATATTTTTATAAAATCACCCATATATTAAAATTAAATAGCAAATTACTTATTAAAAATTAATTTGTATTCCCATCGTTAAATATTGCTAATAAATAAGATTTTTCAATTTTTTTATCTAGGAAATGACGATTAATATAAGTAAGAACGCAGTTGCTGATCCCAGTCATTCAAAAAGAGAGTATGTAGCTTTGGAGTTTGATAGAAGTAATAATATTTGCTGTCTCGTCCAGTGCCAACCTTTCCCTGTGCCAAATTACACTGAAAACACAAAAGGTTATAAGAAAATCAAATGTCGTAACCATAAATTTCTTCAACGCTGGTATTCTGAATTTCCTTGTCTTCACTTTCAAATTGAAGAAAATGGCATATTGTGCTTCGAATGTATGAAATCAAAGAATTAGAATCCCTTTGGCTACATCTCAAAGCTTTAAACCACGTTCATTAATAACGGTAACAAGAAATGGAAAAAAGATTAAAGTAAATTTAAAATACGTGCGTAGACTAGTATGCACGAGGAGGCTGTAGAAAAAAACATAAAAGAAAAACATGATTCAGTGGACAAACAAATTTATAAAGAAAAGTAAAAGCAACACATTGTACTCCGAAAGGCATTGCATGCCCAAATGACGTCTCTTTGATATTTTGGGAGACAAGGCATTCCAATATCGGGTCACAATAACAGTGATGGAAACTATAAGGCGTTGGTTGCTCTGCACACTGGTGACATTCCTGAACTGAAACAGTTTAGTTTTCAATCGAAGGACTTCACTACACATGACATCCAAAATGAAATGATAAAAATGATGGCAGACGCTGTCCTAAGAGAAGTATTGAAAGAAATACGGAACGTAGAGCATTTTAGTTTGATTGTAGATGAGAATAGAGACATTTCCAGTAAGGAACAAGTTTCAATCGATGTAAGAATTGTAAGTGAAAATATGGAATTAAGAGAGTAATTTTAGGTTTCAATGAGACAAGTTCAACCACAAGTTCTGTCCTAACAAGTCTGATCATGGATACCTTGGCGCGATTTTACCTCTCCCTGGAGAATGTTCGTGGTCAATGCTACGATGGTGCTTCAAATAGGCGAGGAGTTCATACTAGTGTCCAAGTTAAAATCAAAGAAAAACAGCCGTTAGCAATGTATGTGCATTGCACTAATCATTGTTTGAATTTAGCGCTGCAAGACACTGCTCGTGCGATCCCTTTTATAAAGAACTGTTTGCAATGGGTACATGATGTGTCCATAGTTATGAGCACAAGTAAAATATATCGGAATTTCTACGCATCACAAGTGAGTTTGAAGATGTTCCAAACACTACTCCAAAAGCACTCTGCACGACGTGGTGGACCGTTCGATACTCATCTATTGTCAGTGTCATTAAATCATATCCAGATGTACTTCAAGCGCTAGAACAGCTCAGTGTATCAGGTGAAGATTGAAGATGTGTCGAGCACTGCACGGGGTCATTACGATCAGTTTTTAAAGTGTGAAGTTTATTTGGGAATGCTAATTGGACAACAAGTTTTCGGTTGCACAGAAAAGCTTTCCTTAATCTTAGAGAGCCCTAAGCAAACAGTTAATGGAGGAGTAGAAGAAGCTATCTCAACTGTAAAATAATTAAGGAGTATCAGATCCGAAGAGACGTTTGATTCACTGTGGAGGGAGATGGAAGAGGCCCAACACAAAAAATGATCTTATCCCTATTCGCTTTCACGAACCAAGCAAGTTCCAAGGAAACTAGAGTATAAACAAGGAACCATAGAACCGACAGTGATTCACAGTAGAAAAGAATTAATGTGGATAATGTATTACAAGATAGTTGAAACAGTCACAGTACAGATCGAGAGGCGCTTTACTCAAACTGATTCAAAGAAACTTTGCATACTTGAAACGATTCTTTTAAGAGCAGTTGAGGAATGGGCTAGTGATGAATAAACATGACACACACACTTAGAGACTATAGTTTAAAAATGGATGGTGTTGAACTAGATGCGAAAATGTTGGCACGAATTACTCCCACCCAGCCTAAGTGCTTCAAAGATCTAGTTGACATTTACATTGCAATGCCTGAAAGTACAAGGCAATTATTTCCAGTAACTTGGGAGCTTTTAATCTGCTTTTAGTCGTCCTATCATCTACATAAACAGATGAAAGAACCTTTTCTGCCTTAAAGCGACTCAAGGCATACCTATGTAGCACCATGGATCAAGATTGGTTAAATCACTTGGCCATTTTGCATGTCTACAACTAACGAGTTGACAATCTTAATATTGATGCGTTGTGTAATGAGTTTGTCAAAGCTAGCACATATCGTGTGAGTTTATTTGGAAAGTAATAATATATAAAATGTATTCATTTGACAAACTTATTTTGTATGAATTATAATGCATTCATACCCATACATCACAAATGTTAAATAAAAAAAACTTAATTTGAGATATTCTATGCACATCATAGTTAGTTCTAGTTCTATTTATGATTATTTAAACTTTTTTGTGACAATGTAAATAAATATTTTAATTTTCTTATAGGCCTAGTTACTATAGTATAAATATTTGACTAAAACCATGTTTGTACTATTCTTATTACTTTCTCTCTATCTTACAGGTAGAGAAAGTATGGTGATCATCAAAAAAATCTAACTCAAGATTTTGATGAATCTTGACGTTTCATGACTCCCTGAATCCGAAAAAGTGGTTTTTGAATTTTCGTCTGCCTGTCTGTCTGTCTGTCTGTCTGTCTGTACCTCCAACTAGAGCCTAACCTATTTTACCGATTGAGCTAAAACTTAATATCTTGGGTTTTCATAGGGTTGACCCGAGGACTTTTTGGAATTGGATATCTACCCCTAAAATTAAGGGTAGTTTACAGAAGGGCAAAAAGAGAAAAGGTCGATTTTCTCAAAATTGGCTATAACGATTTTGATTAAATTTAATTTATAAACATTAATAAATATTCCAAATAAAATGGCTAGTCTCAATATTTCGGCAAAATGACTTTAAGGGCTCCGGTCTGATGCGTAAATTAACATTTTTTATAATAGCTCCGAAACTATTTGAGATATGAAATTACTTAGCATTACAAATATGTATATATATTTATAATACAAATATTTTATTCGAAACATATTTTTATAAAATCAATAACTTTCAATCTATACGCAATTATATGAATTTTTTTAACTTTTTGGACATTAAAGTTTAAGTATTGCGACCGTAAAAAAAAACTAACCTGAAATGTTGATGGATGTCGACGTCTCATGACCCCCCGAACCCTAAAAAATAGTCTTTGCAATGCCGTCTGTCTGTGTGTCTATAAAAACTTAAAATTAAGGGTAGTTTACTGAAGGGCGAAAAGAGAAAAATTTGGTTTTCTCAAAATCTGCTCAAACGATTTTGATTAAAATTCGTATCTAGGCGTTGATTAAGATTATAAATAAACTGGCTATTTTCATTTTCCTATGAAAATGATTTTTAGGGTACTTTACAGAAGCGTTAATTTCCGTATCTCCACAACTATTTGAGAAACTAAACAACTTATCATTGCAAAATTGTAGGACTATTAGAAATAAAAAACTTTTATTTGACATATATTTTTATAAAAGCAACAGTTTCTGAGATATTTGCAAATATATTAATACAATTTTGTGAGCTTTAGTTGTAAACATATACTACTTAAGTCTTAACGCAATAATTCTCCAATGCCATAGAGTAATTAAATATAAGTATCTAAAAAAGTATGTTATTTTTCCTTAAATCTCTTAGGAGAAATGTTTGCATAGCAATGATCTATCTCCATTTTAGACTCAATAGTCAATATTTACATTTTTTATTGGTCAAAATGTATAAATGAATAATTAAATATCAATGAGATGACTTGAAGATGTGCAACACCTTATAAAATGTTAAAATTTTAACCAGAAATCGAAATTTTAATACGAAGTGTTGACTCTTGTGGACCCAATATTAATCTTTTTTATAACTTTTAGGATTCCTTAGATTTCTTTCTACTTCCCTCCATTCATCTCTAGTAATATAATTTTCATAAATTTAAACATGTAAAGCAGTTCCGAGTTTCCAAGCTGTCAGCAAATGGTTCAAATACCATTTTATTAAGGTCTTTAAAACATTAAACTATTTGAAATGCTCTTAGGTCTTAGGTGGACAAAGATGCGCCTCTTTTCTCATTGATTCTATATCATTGTATATTATTTTATGCGTGTTCTTATGTGGAGTGCTGATGATACAATGTACATTATTCCGTTCAGAAATCTTACGAGTTTATAGAAAGAGAGAGAAAGTCTGTGCTGTGCGCCGTACCATTTATTTTTAAATTGTACAAGTTCACTAATTAGAGTAATATTAAAATTTTGTTTGTAAAATAAAATTAAATTTATATATATATTTCTAATGTTTTTGATATTATTGATGTGTAAAATTGCTCGTTCATGATTTAAATGAAATATACTTTGTTGAAAAATATAACAGGGAGATTGAACTCATAAATTTTTTTTAGCATAAGGTTTTATTCAAGTGTCCAAATATTATTGTTGAGCTTTATTCAACACCAGAACGGCTGAGTAAGATAATATTAGTAATAATAATAATAATAAATTTTAGTCTACATTATGTTTTTATTTTGTTGTAAAATTCAATATATAGTTAGATGACCACTTCAAATAGTTTTTAGGGGTATACATTTTTCCAAAAAATAATACTAGGGCTGCGGGGGGGGGGCGAGGGGGTTGTAAGGCTAGTCTCTATATTAACGTTTACCCGCCTGGACAAATTACGTTAAACTGCCACTGGATCTGACGATTGTGTTTAAAAAGGATATCAATATTGTTTGAAACGACAAATAACCCTGCAATTTTTTAAAGATGGCACACATGGTTTGGTTTAAAATGAGAATCAGAGTAGAATTTTGCATGATAGGTAATTCAATTTGCTTGAGTTTTTTTAATATGTGTATTTTAGTACACTTTCTAACAACGTTGCACTTTCAGAACTGGTTTCAGAACATTGGTGTAGAAAACGGATTTTCACAAATTATCAAAGCTACCAAAGACTTTAGCGTGACTCCTGTCACAAGTACATCTTGTGAATAAGCTTTTTGTAAACTGACTCAGGCCAAGAATAAACTACAATTATTCAGGACCAACTGTATAAGGTTATGCTTCGATATATTGAACAATTTGGATGTTGATCTAATGATTTAAACTGAAAAGTTTTATGTAAAAATGTGTAATTTGTGCAAAAAGTGTAAAAAGTTTATATAATCAAAAAGGATGAAAGGGGTAAATAAAAAGGGTTAATGTATAAAAAGGAAAAATAATTGAAAGGTATATAAGAGAAAAAGGGAAAACTCCAAAAATTAAAAAAAATTATTAAATGGTAGATATGTAGGAATTCAAATAATAATTATATCACAAGAACTAATTTATTATTGTATTGATACATTTTACACATAGCAACTGTGAATATTTTAATCAACAACATAGAATAAAACAATGATGACAGGATCTAGGATCTCCCTAAACTGAGCTGGATACAGGATCTAGGATTAACATATCAGAATGGGGTTCACACAAGTCTTTGGCGAGTGATTAATTGTTCATTGATCTGTCTTATTTCAACACTCCCCCTCACTCGTCAGAATCGTTGTCCAAGTCCAAGAGCACATACTAGTTGACTATGCCTGGGAGAGGCCAATGCCTTGGTGAGAATATCAGCTTCCAAAGTTTCCGTTGGCTTGTAGTTGATGACGATGTCTCCAGCCTGTACTTTTTCTCTAATGAAGTGTTCTCTAATGCTGATATGTTTGGACTTTGAGCTTATGATGTTATTCTTAGTCAAACTTTGTGCAGACAAATTGTCATTCAGTATTTCAATTGATTGGTGAGGCACACCCATGTCGTGTAATAACTGTTTTAAATGTATTGCTTCTTTTGCTGCCTCTGTCAATGACATGTACTCTGCTTCCGCTGTAGACAGAGCCACAGTTCTCTGTTTTCTTGATTCCCAGCTGATGGAAGTCGCTGCAAACTGGAAACAGTATCCTGAATAAGATCTTCTATCTTCTCCAGTTGCCCAATCAGCATCTGCCATCCCAATAAGTGGTTTACCAGTCTTCTTAAAAACCAGTGCGAGATTTTTGGTTCCCTTTAAGTAGCGCAAAACTCTTTTGGCAGCCAGCCAATGCTCTTTCCCAAAACAGGTGTTGTACTGACTTAAGAAGCTGACTGTGTGTGTTATGTCTGGCCTAGTAGCCACAGACAGATACATGAGTGAACCAATCAAGTTTTGGTAGGGATATTTTTCGATATTTTCAGGATTCTTCTGTAACTTCATGCCAGGTACCATTGGAGTTGCAACAGGTTTACAGTCACTCATGTTGTATTCTTTGAGAAGTTCTTCAATGTATCGAGTTTGCGATGCTGAAATTATACCATCCTTGTGGCAGAACTCGATTCCTAAACAATAATGTAGTTCTCCAAGGTCTCGCATTTCAAAGGATTTTGTTAGTTCTTGTTTTAAACCATTCAGATGTTGCTGATTTCTTGATGCCACTATAATGTCATCTACATATATGGCTATCAATGTTTGTTCTCCCCCTTTAGTAGTAGTCGATGTGTATATACAAGGGTCAGCTTGTGAGGGAACGAAATCCAATTCCTTTAGTTTAAAGTCCAACCTTTTAAACCATTACCTACTGGCTTGTTTTAAGCCATAAACCGCTCTTTTAAGTAGGCATACTTTGTCCTTATCTGATTTTCGAAGCTTTTCTAGCATCTTCTTAGCTTTGAGAAATGTAGAATGGTCTTCGTTGTGGCTTTCTTCCATCATTATGTCACATAAAAATGATTCCAACATGTCTGGTTTTTGCATTAAGATTCTTTCTTCAAGTTCACCATTGAGGAAGGCAGTCGAAATATCCATTTGAATAACTTTCATGTCTTGATTAAGTGCCACTCCAAGAAGAACTCTAATTGAGCTCAGTTTTGCAACAGGAGCATAGGTTTCAACAAAGTCAATTCCCGGGCGCTGAGCAAAACCTTTTGCAACAAGACGAGCTTTCCTTCTCTCTAGCTCCCCATTGGCTTTATATTTATTTTTTAATACCATTCTGCTACCTATCACATTGTCACCTTCTTCTCGATCTACAATTTCCCAAGTTTCATTTTTTAAGTGAGATTTTATTTCCTCTTTCATAGCTTTTTGCCATGCTTCTCCATCACCTCCTTCTAATGCATCTTTAACATCACAATAGGCTGACACATCATAATCTGACATCCATATTGGAGGTTTCCTGTTGCGTTTTGGCCTTGAGTGTACTTGTTCTTCATCTGGATCTTGCTCTTCTTGGTCTGAGATGTCTACAAGATCTTGAACTGGAACCGGTGGAGCTGGAAGAGTTATTTCACCAACATTTTCTTCATTAATAACTTCTTTGTTGTCCTCATTAGGTTGATCATCCATTACCATAATGTTGTCTTCTCGTCTCTCCTTTGAGTCATAAAATTTTTTGTCCAAAACCCTGACATCTCTTGTGATTTTGATTTTCCTTTCATTGGGCATCCATATTCTATAAGCCTTCGAAATTTCGGAATACCCGACAAAAATTCCTTCATCTGCCCTGGAAGAAAACTTTCCTTTGCCAGGTTTTTTGTCCAAAACGAAGGTTTTGTTGCCAAATATATGAAGATGTCGAACCGATGGAACTCTTCCTACCCATCTTAGAAAAGGTGTTTCACCTTTGAGGGTCCTTGATGGAGACCTATTACGCAGGTAATTTGCTGTGTGAATTGCCTCAGCCCAAAATGATGGGGGCAGGTTTGACTCCATCATGAGACATCGGGCTTTATCAAGCAGGGTTCTATTCATCCTCTCAGATAATCCGTTTTGTTGAGGAGTATACGGTGTGGACAGCCGCCTCTGAATTCCGCACTCTTTTAGAAAACTCTCAAACTCTTTGTTGCAGTATTCTGAGGTTTCATTATCAGATTGCAGAAATTTGATTTTGTTTTCTGTAAAATTCTCAACCTCGTTTTTATATACTTTGAAAACTTCTAGAACTTCATTTTTATGTTTTAAGAAATAAACTCGGCTGTAGCGCGTTTTCTCATCTGTAAAGGTTACAAAATATATTGATCCGCCAGGGGATTCGACACGCATGGGGCCACAGACATCCGAATGTACTATTTCCAAAACTTTGAGGTTTTCTGGAACTTCTCTTCTAGAAAAAGGAGCTCGGGTCAATTTTCCTTTGATACATACCTCACAATCACTCAGTGTATCACTATTTTTGAAATATAAGCCTTCCATTGTTTCATTTTTGCACGCCAACTTTAAATCTACTTCATTTAAGTGAGCAAGTTTTTTATGCCATATTTCTATTTTTTGTTCTTCATGAACTTTATTTGTTACTTCTATAGCCTTAGAATCAACATAATATAGCCCATTTGACTTCTTAGCTTCTAATACTACATTTCCTTGAGGATCTGTTACTAGTGCTTTGTTCTTTTTGAACAAGACATCAAACCCTTTATCAGTCACTTTTGATACTGATAGTAGATTTGTGGTCAGACTTGGTACAAACAATGTGTTAGGCAAATTAATTTTGTTCGAATCTTGCATTTCGATTTTAACTAGGCCAGTCCCAATAATAGAAGCTGTATGATTCTCAGAGGCCAGTTTGAGAGTCCCATGTTCAGGGGTTTCAACAAAGTCCTGAAAACTGTCTTTATGTCTACACATATGTGAAGTGCTTCCGCTGTCAATGCACCATGATGAAATTTCAGACTCACCTGAATTAGAAGAAAGGCACTGTTCTTCCACTTTGAAAGTTGATTCCTTTTTTTTATTGTTGCTCCAACAGTTCACGGCCTTATGACCGATCCGTCCACATTTATGGCATTTATATTTAAATTGAGAGGTTGAGGGAACATTGGTAGTTTTTTGAAAATAGCTTGAACGATCTATGTTCTTTGATTTTTTTTAATTTTTTCCAAAAAAAGCGTCCTCCGAGGTCACACTATCATTTTTGCTTCTGGCTTCAAACTCTTCAATTATTTTGATTCTTAAGTCCTCTGGAGTAGGCAAGTTATCCCTGGACTCAATTGCTACTCTAAAATTTTCAAAGGATTTAGATAAGCTATAAAGCATCATTATGCTTAAAAGATCTGGATTTATACTGATTTCCAACTCTTCGAGCCTATCAACAGCGTCAGTGAATTTATTTAAATGATTACGGACGTCGTCACCCTCATTCATTTTCTGAAGGATCAATTGTTTCAATAAAGTGGCTTTTCTAGCGGGACCTTTACTTTGGTAAAGTTTTGATAATGTATCCCACACATCTTTTGAAAACTTACAGTTCTTAATATGTCTAAGTTCACTGGGTGATATAATTAAGGTTAGATCTGACCTTGCATTGAGATCTTGTTCCTTCCATTTCATTATGTCATCATCATTGGTTGTGGGGCATTTTTCTTGACCAGAAACATATTTCCATAATCCACTTCTTATCAAAACTGCTTGTGCTTGAAGCTTCCAAGTATCATAGTTATCCTTTTTAAGTGGCTCAATGCGATAGTTTACAAAATTTGCCATGACAAAGTATTGTTTAACTAGCAGCCAAACTAGAACACTGTCACAATCCACGAGCACAACTTAATACTTTCATTTAAACTACAATAACTTAAAACAGTTTTAGAATGAGCTACTTTATTTATTTTGAGCACATATCTGGGCCCATAACCTGTAGGAATTCAAATAATAATTATATCACAAGAACTAATTTATTATTGTATTGATACATTTTACACATAGCAACTGTGAATATTTTAATCAACAACATAGAATAAAACAATGATGACAGGATCTAGGATCTCCCTAAACTGAGCTGGATACAGGATCTAGGATTAACATATCAGAATGGGGTTCACACAAGTCTTTGGCGAGTGATTAATTGTTCATTGATCTGTCTTATTTCAACAAGATAGGGCAAAAAGGGTAAAAGAGGTAAAAGAGATATAAACGATCAAAGTGCAAAAGGGCAAAAAAGGTAAAAAGTCAATAATATATTATCAAATAGGATATAAAACCCTTTTTTGGCTTACTGCCCTGTCTGCACTTTTTACTATTTTAAACTGTTTTACACCTTTTACTCGTTTTAATTACCCCCTTTAATATTATTTTAAAAACAAATTGATAAGCTATACCTTTTTTACCATTTTTATATTTTTTGCTCTTTCCACCTTATACCATGAAAGTTTATATGCGGGAAATCTAAAAATATTCCTCCGGGAAATTGGGGTTTGTGGGCTGTAAACATACAAATCAATTTAGGTGAGGTAGAACAATAAAACTTGGCAAATATTTAGAAGTAGCCTACTACTCTATATATTTAAATAAGTTCTAAAAACTTAAATATAAAAGTTGGCGTCAGCAAAATGGAGGGAGGGTGGAATCCACATTTTCAAAACTAAATAAAAATCAATCATTTTATGACTATAACTTATAAGGCAAACTATGAGTATTCTGAATTTCCTTTGGATCTGACAATACATTTTTTCTTACTTGGTATTTTGTGGCCCGGTTTCACAGAAACTATGGCTAAAATAGACCGCAAGAATTTGATTCAAACAAATACCTTTTTTTTGTGTTAGAACATATGATTCGTAGATTTTTCTGACCTGGGTAATAATTAAGTTAATTAATATTTTAAAATAATACTTTATTAAAACTGATTTATCACTGTACATTTGTGGAGCTACCCCCCTACCTCAAATGCTTTGGATACACCTAGCTCTCTAGATTTATTCCAAACATACAAAATATTAACATAACAATCACTTAAAGTATTTCAATGAGTGGTTTGAATTTCGTTTGGATATTTTTATAATATAATATTTTAGTAACGTAATTTGGGGCCAATCTAACTACTATTTGTGGCCCAATAAATATGTCTCCCAGGAATTATTTACTGTACTAAAAATAGCTAGTAAATACAGATACCCTTTCCCCCTAAGAAACAATTATAGATCTACAACTTTATTTATCATGTAAAACTCTCACCAAATATCCATTTTAAACAAAATAACTAAACATTTTTTTTAAATTGAATTTTCCAAAATCAGTTTTCAGTAAACTACCCTAATTTGAGGGCTTAAATCAAAATTTAAAAACGCCTCAAGGTATAACCATAATATAATCAAATATAATATAATATATTATAGGCTATAATTATTAAGGTTTGAAAGAAATCCATCAAATCATTTTCTCTTGAGGCCCAGGGACGTACAGACAGACAAGGGGTTGGAGAGAAATACAAAACCCAACTATTTGTTTTCGAGGGCACATAAAAGGCAAAGTTTAAACATACTATTGTGGTTTAAAATGTTCACGATCCTAGATTTAAAAAAAATTTCTATGGCGAAAAATACATATATTTATATTTGTTAAGACTTAGATATTGTTATTTAAAAAGTGAGATGATATCATTTCAAATTATATAATTTATAAATATGAATACTAGGTATGAATCCCTGAAAACAGTAGACCCTAGACAAATTATTTACATTCTTGGAATATATTTTATCTCATAACAAACTTTCATTAAATTTAAAATATTTATTGACTCAATAATTGGACATTTAAAAGAGTCAAATGGTCAAACTATCATTCACAACATATTAAAATTCAAATTTAAGCGTAGTTTATTACAATAATGAAAAATAAAACTCATTTAAAACAACAACTTAAAATAAAGTTAACATCTCCAGTCAAAAGTTTTGATTAGATTATATGAATTGAATGTAAACTAGATTTAATGATCTGAAATAAACGTCCCATTACTCCTTATTGGTATTCCTTATCAGATGGAGAAATCGGGAAGATTAATCCAAAATGTTTCGGTACATTTTTAACGTAACATATTAATGGAAAATTGAAAAATCGAATTAAAGATTTTAAGTAATATAAGTTAGAAAAAATTAAGTTTAAATTGAATAAAATAGAAAATGTAAATCATGAAAATGAAATGATTATGATTGAAAATATATTAAAACAAACAGTCATCACGTAAATTATTAATAAAATTATAAGTTTAATAAATCTAAACATTAGAAATGTAAATAGTAAAGCTAAATTATAAGATAATATAAGAAATATTAAATAAATACTCATTTAAATTAGCAAGCTTATACCTTATTTATGATTACGATGATGTGTTTAAAATACATATTGGCGGAATGTTTGTGAAATTTTGATTTATTAAAAAGTATGAAACTTTTTGTAGGATAATCAACAATAAGTGGTAAGCTACCAATAGAATAAATTAAATAAAACAAGTGATAAATGAGATATTGTTGCTAGTATAACATAGAGTGTAATTTATATGAGTAAATATAGATAGATATATTATTGTGTGATTTCCTCAAAAAATGTGGAATTGAATTTAAATAAGTCATAGGAATCTACGGTAGTAATATTCTTGATTATGGTTCGAATAGGGTTTAATTGTGATTGAGGAAGAAAGAAGTTTTGGAATAGAGATTACTTTTTAGTTTTACGTGTAGATTTAATTTTCTAATTGTGTTAATAAAGGATTGATTTTCATAATTAGTTTGATCATTTAAACTTTTGTTTTGTTCAGAATGGCTGTTTGGATGTGTAGGTTTTCTGCAATGTCTAACATCTAATCTCAACTCTAAAAATCAATATACCAAAAATGGTATCAAGAAATTGATATGTAAATGTAAGGATGTATTCATTGGCCAAACCATATGAAGCTTTCAATTTGATATGCTGAACACTCATGTGATTTTAAATACAATAGATGCGAATCCAAATTCGCCGAACATCTAAAACTCTCCGGGCATCAACTAACACGAATTAATAACTACGTGAAACTTTTACAGTCCTCTTCAAAATGTCTCAAGGTGAATATTGCAGAAAACCTACACATCCAATCAGCCATTCTGAACAGCAGCAACATTTTAATAGAACAAAAAGAACAACTTTGAATCACAGAAGATGACCTGAATAACTGCTTGCTCACGCCAACAGTCCTGCTTCATTAACAGTCAAACACACTTGAATTTACAGATGTATGATTATATTATTCACGCTTGTTATTCAAAGTTTTGAATCTACAACGTGGCCATTAAGTATTCGAAAATATTTTAAGTTTCAAAGCTTTGCGCATCAACAATTATTATTATTTTATTCATAGAATTTTAAAAATGTATAAATAACACGCTGTAACAATAATACGGGCCATCTGCTTTATTAGTATGGTCAACTGTTTTTTGGGTCGACAAAAGTGTATGTGCGGGCCTCGTGCTGCCCACTGGTTGTAGGGCGCTATGTGTGCTGCTTTATTCTTTGTTAGTTTCGATGTTCGTATACAACTTGTGTATAATAAAATCTATTATAAGGATGGTGACATTTAGGAGACAATTTATGCAAAAACCCTATTAATACACCTGTCCTGGATTCTAGCTCGAAACAACCCACCAACGGAAACCCAAGCTAAACGATATAAACGTCTATTCTGCGATATGTGCTACGATAATAATACACTCTATATTTATGGTTTTGATTAAATAACAGATAAATAGACGACTACAATGCAGAGACCAAGACATCAAATTAAAAAATGTTAGTTTTAATGCTACAATTGGACTATATCTATACAAATTTGGGTCTACTGAAAAATATTATATTTGTATCATTTAGAGTTACGTACTTTCTGGACGATATCTTTAAAATCGTATTTTAACACATTATATATGTATTATTTAGAGTTAAATTAAAATTAACATTTGGTTTACGAAACGCCAACAATAAAATAATTCTTACAATAGACTCAATAGTGCACGTTCGTTTCCCCGGAAATGACTGAAATAAAACATAACTTTATTGGTGTATTTCGTTGACTAACTTGTACTACGATGTTTCTTATTAAAAACGTAATATTGTCAATATGAGCATGATTGAACTTTTGATTTTCTTACTCCTGGGATTGATAAGTTCCAGGTGATTAAAGGAACTGCTTAGAGCTGCCGGGAACTACAAGATCTGCCACAAACATGTCGAGGTTTGGAAACTACAATGTGAGACAGTTGCTTTCTTTACATGTACTGTACATTCTCACACTTTTCTAATATATTCAAAGATTTTGCTTTATCCTTGTTAAAAACGGCAGATGTTGTTTCACATCCAGTGATTGTGTGTGAGAATAAAATACGAGCTTTACTCCTTTCATATTGGACGAAACCTCCTGAAGTGTATATTTTCCTCTCGACCTTCCTTTAGCTGGTTTCAGAAGGAAAACTTCCATCTCTCTGCAGGCGTGCGAGATATTAGAAGCACTAAAAGACAACCTCTTCTCTAACAACAACTACTACAACAACAACTGTTGTAATTCTACATGACTTCTCAAGTGCTCTTTCAGTAATCAAAACGTCAGCATCGTCTTGAGCTTGTTTAACAATGAAATTACTTTTCTGACAACATCGTGATTAATCTGATTTTGTTGTGTGTGTGTTGGAAAGGAATTTTACTTGATTCGTCGTAGCATTCATAGTTTCATCGAAGAGAGCCTCGGTTGATACAGGAAGTTTGAGGGATCGACGTGATTTTTCCAGCGCCAAAGGATATGGAGCATGTAAGTAAGTAGTCACAGATTTCTTCATCGGATTTTTTTTAGTGATACAAATTCTTTGAAACAGCAACAGAGGATTAATGCTTACTGTAGTTTCATTAATAAAGAGTTAGAATACAAGCTTACGTGGGGGTCCGTTCGGGGGAGAGGGTGAGCAAAATAACCGATATTTGGTGCAGGTGTCCAGGAAAGAGTCGCTAGTTCTTAGAATTTTACATCCATGCGAAAGCAGAGAGGGGGAAAATAGAGGAGAAAATACATACTAGCAGTACCTTACAAAAAATATTGGTTGATGCCATGTTTTAAGTTCAGCCAATAAATAAATATTCAACAGTAGCCTAACTGACCCACTTGGTGGCCACATGGTGTTACACGCTACTCCCGTGTTGGAATAGACTGCCACGGGGAGTTCAGCGCTAGATAGTCGGGTCACTAAGTGGGTTTTTACTAAAGGTTCTCCCCACGCTATCTACACAAATGCGGGTACACTAAGTACCTCTAAATTTACCTATCTCATCCCTGACCCATTAAACGCGATACTAAAAAAAGTAAGAAACACAGGTACTATTTAAAATATTCAGTATTTTATGTTGAGTAATTTATAAAAATCTTTATCGTATAAGAGTATTCTAATTAGTAGGATAATTACATGAATTTAAGTTTACCAATAAAAACTATCCGAAACGGTTGCATCTGCGAAAAAGATGTATAAAACCTTTTTTGTAGGAAATTTTCTAATCTACATATTTAAATAGTGACCTTTTAGTCATAGGACTAATAGATAAGCAGAAATCGAATTAGAACTCCTTTTTGACATTTATTATGGGCTGTAAAAATGTTCCGTTCAATTAATTGATGGGGACTTTTGAAGTATTATTTATAACTATTTTATGAAAATACATACCAAAATTCGGCTATCTCAGAATTAATCCACAACTTCAATTATTTTTTGACTATAGTGACTGAACTATTAACATAATATATAGATCTACGGATAAACTGAACAGGTACGTGGTGATAAAAATAACTTAAATTGAACAGCTGAATACATGTCTACTTGACCAGCCTTGGTTTGACAATTAGTGACTAGTGAACTAATTTAAAAAAAAGAGCCAGTAACTAGTTGCTTCTTGTGACAACGCCGGTGACTTTACTGACGATTGTCAACACCTTTAGTTCTATGGAACAGAGCCTAGGTTAACAGTATTTCCTGCCTTTCCACCTCTCTGCGATGAAGCGGTGGAATTATTGTACAAATAGTATACAAATTGTACAGTTAATAACACTCCTAGTAACCAAGTAGTGGAATTATTGTACAAGTAGTATACAGATTGGACAGTTAATAACACTCCTAGTAACCAAGTAGTGGAATTATTGTACAAGTAGTATCAAGATTATACATTTAATAACAATCCTAGTAACCAAGTAGTGGAATTACTGTACAAGTAGTATCCAGATTTTACAGTTAGTAACACTGCTAGTAACCAAGTGGTGGAATTACTGTACAAGTAGTATACAGATTTTATAGTTAATAACACTGCTAGTGGCTAAGTGGTGAAGCGCGACCTTGTTGTAAGATTGATAATTTTGTTAGATTTATTCAATCAATCACGTCATTTTTTGTGTTTATTAATATATTATATAGTTGTGTAAATTAAACTGTAAATTGACACGAATAAATATAAATATATAACGTCCCCATTTTATTTGGGTGCCCGGTAGCCAACCCTAACTACAGCACTACCGCAACACCGTAGGGACTTACATGGTTGGGATGGACCCCGAGTGGTAGAGGTTGGAATGGGTGGTTCTTGGTGAGTGAGACTCGGTTGTTAGCCCAATAATATATACTTATTAATATATTCAGGTGACTAAACTACTACATAAGTAACAGGGTAGATCTCCCGTGACGAGGGAGCAGGCACAATAGTGGGACTCGCAAACCTTCCTGTAGACCCACGATCGACCCTCCGACGGGGTGAACCACCAGATCACATTTTATTCCGTCGTTAGTCAGTCGTTGCTAGATACCGACCTATATGCATACAGTTTGGCTCCAAACACTCAACAACAGTCTTATTCTATCACCTAAATTTGCTGATCTCGATATTTCACCAGCCAGGAAGGTCCATCGGTCGCACCGTGCTCGCTCGTCAACAGAATGCAAGCTATGAGATATATGCTATTCTCAGCAGGATGGTAACCCAACACACTTGACTTCCAAGGAAATGTACAAGCGTGGGTTAACCTCTGGCCAGAATAAACCTTAAAATAACTATGCTCTTATATATCGCTATATTGTTGCTGTGTTTTTGCATCGATTGTCTTCAACTTTAAAAAACCCTAAGTTAGTATTAATAATGGCTGGTAGAGCAAGGATAAATCTATCACTATTCATATGAAATAAACACTCTAACAACTGTAATGTATTTGTAATGATGACTGGGTATTTGAAATTGGGACTTTCATGAAAGTAGTGTTTCAGTTAACCTTACTCAGTGTCACTATAAAATATAAATATAATAAATAGGTACCCATGTGTGAGATACCAACAGAAAATATATGTGTTTATGATGGAATACCTTGATTAGATAGCAGAGTATTTTGGGTGATGATATCCCTTATTATCTTTTTATTCTTTTAGCCTCGTATGTGATGCTCCCTTAATGTCGTGAATAATGTTATATTACAGTATCACGTGTAATATTGTCCTTTATATTTCTTTTAAATTCTATCTTTATTAAAAAAACTCTTTCTTTTTTACAATCAAGTTATGATGAAAATTTGTTGCCAGGAAACATAATTTATTTCAATATATTATAATAGTAGTTTCCTAGATACACATTAATGTTGCGTTTTATTTTATCTAGTTAAAATATTTATTTTTCATACGTATGGTAAATATTTTAAATGAAACTATGGTGTGGGTAGCAGTATATTTCCATGCTATATGCATGCATAAAATTCCATGTTATGTGTCCCGTCACCAGCCAGTTGAACAGTCTCTAAAACTTTTACAATATAGGCTCCCTTCTTCGTTTAAAAAATCTAAAAATTGTAAATATCAAATTAACCCTTTTAACACAAAATCGAAATAAATTGTTCTTCTTACTTGAATTGATCTATTTTTTAAGCTCTGGACAATTTAAATCCAGAAAGAAGACGATATGATATAGACCAGAGAAAGGGTCCTTTAAAGTCTTTCAATTTTATTTATATGTATTGGTTGATATACGTCAGGAGTGTTTGGCACTATCTATCCAACCCCAAAGTTAAGGTTAATTTACAAAGGTTCTTTCGAAAGATTTTGATTAAATTGTTATCCAGACACATTTTAATATTACAAACAAAATGACGCAATTAATTTTCCCGATAAAATCACTTAGATGGTTGCTTAAATAGGCTGATATCAACAATATTGATAATAATCACGCAACTATTTGAAATACTAAATTATTTATCATTTAATAGTTGTAAGACTATTAAAATAAAACAATTTTAAATGAAATATATTTTTATAAACCAATTATTTCCAAAGAAATATGATAATATATAGTTTTAAACATAGATCTGAGGAATGAAGTGATTATTTCTATGATAGAATGTGTAGCTATTATGTTTCTGCAACAATGTATATTATTTCGTTTCAATGATCTTACGAGATTTTAGTAAGTGTTTCCATTAGTAGATAAAAGAGCGAGAAAATCTGTCCAGGGCACCGTGTATTTATTTTTCCACCAAATTGAGTGAAGATATTTGTTTTAACTAAAACTTCATTATTTGCTCCTATAACTTATAATTTCTTTTTTTTTTCAAAAATATTATTATGGTATTTTTACTATGCAATTGAGAGTTATTATTCCTTTTACCCTAAAATATTGCATTGTGTATTGTATACAATCTCTGAACTTTAAAATGGATTCAGCTTATTTAATAACATTTTATATGATAGCACTTCACTGAGCCAATCCTGCCTGTGAGAGCTGAGCAGATCATTTGAGTTCCCTAGCACTGAAACAATCTTTCTTGAGAGCTGAGCACGTCAGTTGAGTTCCCTATTACTGAGACAATCCTGCCTGAGATCTGATCCCGTAGGTTGAGTTCCCTAACACTGAGACAATCCTGCCTGAGAGCTGAGCACGTCAGTAGAGTTCCCTAGAACTGAGCCAATCCTGCCTGGGAGCTGAGCCCGCAGGTTGAGTTCCCTAGAACTGAGCCAATCCTGCCTAAGAGCTGAGCCCGTAGGTTGAGTTCCCTAGAACTGAGCCAATCCTGGTGTCTGGTTGCTGAGCTAAGAGTCCCGGATTTGATTTCTGAATTGGTCAAAAAATGTATCATTTGTGAAATGTGGGTTTTGTGATGTTATTTTTTGTTTAAAAAATTACTTATAATTTAAATTTAATAGTCAGTTGACTCAATTCTTCAAATATATAATAACTTTGTAAATTTTACTGTTTATTTATTTTAAATTTGATTCACACCTCCTAAAGTTTCTAGTATTCACTATTTATTAATTTACAATTAATATATATATTTATATATAATCTACTTACCTTTATCTCACTAATGTAAATCATATTTCTTTATTTTGATTCATAAACTGCCAACCCGCCATGTTTATTGTTTTTGTTGGTAGTTGATTTTAACGCTATCTACTTTAGAGAGTGGTTTATTTCGGAATTGTTATGATCTTAATTTATTTTATGTTCTTGGACGCTTATAACATATGGCTGTCATTTGTAGAAATAATTGCCCCTAGCGGAAGAGATTATTATTCTCGCTTGGTTTTTTGGTGCCAAATTTAAATTAATTTTAAAGATGACTTATGTTCATATGTTCAAATTGTAATGTTTAGTTATCTTTATAGTAATACTTTCAATATTTAAATAGTTAAGATTTTTTGCTTTATTGTTTTTTTATAAATCTCGGCAACTATATTTTCTCCTAGACCGGAGATTGTTTATTTAAAAACAAAAAGAACATGTTTGTGTTTTGTTTAATTTTTTGTTTGTTGACTCGAAAATTGTTTTGGGAAGCGTAAGGAAGGACCCGATCTGGGGATCCTTTAATTATATTTTGTTATGGTTAATTTTAATTTTCATTAGCCAAAACGTCACTAAAAGTAAGGATTAAACTTTGAGGAAGGTCAAGTGCAAGTTTACAAGGAAGATTTTGTTGAAATTTAAGGCCTGGAATGTAATTGTTGACGGAGCCTTGGGTCAACATTCGCAATAGATCGGACATTTTTGGGTGAGATCAAATTCATCTATAATCATCCTGTTAAGTGTTTAAATAATTGACTATAATACCTAAAATTATTAAAGAAGGATAAATAACTTCAGTTTTCAAACCATTAATATTACAGTTAGTCAACCTCAGAACAATATTTTGTTTATTAAAGAATCATAACATTATTGTTACATATTATAAAGAATAATTATTTTTTTGTTAAAATCATGTTATTATATTTAAAGAAATATTCCTGTGTCAATAATTATTTATATATATATATATATATATATATATATATATTTTCATCCTCACAATTCAAGTGAGAGTTTAACATTTTAAAGTATTGCTCACAATACTTCTATTAATTTTATAACATAGGAGGCATGCTTTAACAGGTAGGGTTTATTTAAGGATATCATTTACAACAAAAATTACAATCTCTCTTTAAATTTAATTGTGTCTTTTTTTTATTTATTACATCAATTAACATTGTATTTTTCTTTTGAATTTGCATTCCATGTATAGAAATTCTCAGTAGATTGGATGTCAAGGGCAAGAATAATAATCTGCTTCAGGATTTCTTCGGTTGTAAGTGTCCAACTTGAGTTAAAACTTTAGGTAAAGTCCTGGGGTCTTGAGAGAAAGGGTTTTCGTCTTACCGCTGATTTATGGGGATGAATTTAATTAAAAATAAAAATCTACTTATCTCACAAAATAAAAGTGGTTGGTAGTTGGCGCCCAACATTATATATATATATATATATATATTATATTATATTAAATTCATTCGTATATATATACAGAATAATAATAATAAATAAAATAAATTATACATTTTTCACCGCAGTTTACTCTTTTATTTTGAGGAATTAACGGCTAAGGGCTGGGTGTTGTGCCTGTACTATATTTAAGAATATGGGGTAATTAGTACATAAACGTATAACCCGAACGTTTAGTAAGAAGCGGTGCTAAGTTAGGTGGATATCCATGACGTGTGATAAGATGTGAAGTACCGTTAGAGAAAACTACACTATACCATCACATTTTGACATTTAGAAGCAGCGTTTATTTAAGTTTTGTCCAAAATAATTAGTAAAACATATTAAAAGCTTCAGAAATCCCGCAGGAATTCACAATTTTACATAAACCGCATGATATAGGGGACAAGGTTAGTAACTAAAGATTAAAGTATAGATACATGTTTATCAATTTGTATGGGTGATATAATATATCATATAATACATGTTTATATAGTTTGTATATAATTATTATCATATAAAACATGTAAAATACTCATTGTTAAATATAATATTCTCTCTCTACTTTAAACAACTTATATATTATGTAGTAACCTGGTAGGCCTACTTAAGAATAAGTAGATCTTAATTTTAATTTGTTTTAATTATCTCCTCCTTAAGACACGAACCCAAATATTCTTGTACTGTACATATAACACATCTGTAAAGTTATAAATACAATATAAGATTTGTAATAGAAAAATTACATAAACATTGTAAATAATGTGAGCATTGTAATATTATTCCACTTTCAAACTGGGAAATTTTAACGTTAATTGAAGTTGAAATCATGTTATTGTATTATATTATTTGTTTATTTAACAATATTCCGGTGGAAACGCTACAAAAGTTTTTTTTGTTTAAGAGGAAGAGATTGGTTAAGAAATCTAAAAAAAAAAAGTAACTGACCTATGGTAGCCTGGCTCCTCTAATATCTAAAAATTTCGGATTACGAGTCACTGGTAACCATACACAGGGATATAAAACAATTGCAGATTATATACCACTGGTTACCAGGCTCCGGGACATCAAACAATAGCAGATTATATACCACTATTAGCCAGTCCCAGGGATATCAAATAATAGAATATTGTCAACCACGGGTATCCAGGCCACGGAACAGCAAACAATAGTGGGTTCTGAGTGGAGGCTGTGATTCAAACTAAGATTCTTAGTGGATAAGCTGAATGTATGATTTATACCCTGATTTTAACAGGAAAACCATTATTTGACAACTAGAAAATTTACTCTAAGTGGGTTCACTTAGTCATCCGTACGTTTGATGAAGGCCTATACTATAATATTTACATAAGTTATAGTCTGCACTGACTAAACTGACCACAGTTTTTTATCGTCAGAGCACGTGGATATGAGATCATGAGTTTGGGACGAATCCTGGATAGCTCAGTGCTAGAATAATGATGTGCTAAGATCCCGGGTTCAATTTTATTCTAGTGGTCAGGTGTCATTTTTCAACAAATTTAAATTAATTAAATTGTATTCCCCTCCATACGGACACTCCCGTAATTAAAATGAGTTGCAGCTTCTGTGTTGTTATTCATTAGTAATTATTTAAGGAAGCCGTAACTCAAACCAAAACTATTTGTGGTGAATTTAAATGTATTATATAGTTCCTTACCAATTCCAACATGTAGGGAGCTACTATGTCTTTAGTAAATGCTATATACGCCACATAATATTATATTTATCCTAGATTTGCTATGAGTTTATTACGTACGTGGAAATATCGTAGATCAAACCTTTTATTGTTTTAAGTTTACGAGTATATCGATTCTTATTCGATTCCACATTTTTGTTTTGTTTCATTGGTCTTGATGCACGTTGCTATTTAAGGTTGAACCTATCCATGTTCAAACAAGCAAAAAATCAAGCAAAATTGTTATAATTTGTTGAAAATACCTAAATAAACGGAGTACTCATGTGACATAAGATATATTTTCAAAACTTTTAAGATGTTTATATAATTATTTATGTTCAATTTACAGCCAGTAATAAAAATGAAACTCTGATATTTCTATCCAATCATAAAATTAATTGTAATATTCAGATAAACAATAGGTTTAAAATCAAGGAGTGTTTTGATGTATCAAGAGATGAGTTACTTTGACACTTTGAGTTGAAGAACAAAACTAACACAGTAAAATATTATCCAAGTGCCAAATTACTAGAGGAAGGAAAAACAGACAAAATAAGTGTCACAACTCAGAACTTATGTAGTAAGATTGTTGAATGTCTACATATTATGGAAGTCTAATTTTATTTTAAATTAAAAGTCTATGAAAACAAAAAAATTTGAATTTATGTCTTTATTTTGGTAGGATTCCCGGTTTGGGAGGTCTTTTTTCTTATCAGAATATTACTACATAGAAGGATTCTTATAGGGAAAAGGCCTTCCAGATTAGAAATTACATCCTCTAGTTCCATATTTCGGCAAGAGAAAGCGCTAGTACGATAGTAGCGCTGCCATGCGGTAAGATAAGGTGCCATTTAGATATATTATTTTCCTCTCTTTTTAAATACAACAATGGAAAGGGGAAGGGATGGGATTGTAAAAGTTGGAAGAGGGGATTGTAAAAACAGACTGGGCTTGAAATGAACCTGCTCAAGGCAGCTCAGGGAACTACAGTAATAAAGGCTTGTCATTTAATAACATCTCATTAAAAACGTATAGAACACGGGGTGAGCTCACCCAACACCAAACTAGTACGGAACCCTAATAAAATATAAGGAGTGCACACTGAAGGATTTTACTAAATTATTTTGGGGTAAACATCGTATCAATTCATGCCATTCATACATAAGTGACATTACAAAATAATTCAAAAATGTATTTATTCATTTTTGAGCTGTTAGCATGAAATATAACTTTCACATAATACTCTGTTTGAAAGTTAATTCTAGAAGAGTATCACTTCCAGAGCGCAGCATCTTTTCTAGAAATCTAAAACAAATTAAAATAAGAGATATCCTTAGTTATCTTATCACTCTTATGCATCCAACTCGTAAAGTGAAATCTCCCTTAATGGACAACTTTCATTAGTTAATTATTCTTTATAACAGACAGTTTAAACATTCCTGGCAAAGTTACAAAGACGCTTATGGCGAAATACATTCCCAATAATGGAATTTCTAAATAACGGGCATGGATATTGCTAGAGATACACATTTACGAATAAAAAGCTCTAAATACCAAAAATTGCAAACCAGTTCATATATATTAAAAATTCCATTGCCTTTCATGCCACGTGAGCAGTCCCACATTCCCTGCTAGCGAAACAGTTCGATTTCTATAACAGCCCATGTTTTCAGAGGAAGATATAGGAAGACTTAAATAATTTAGAAAGTAGAAATGCACCTAGAAAATAAAATTCTAAGACACACACACAAAAAGACAAAATATTTAACTTATTGAATCGTAGATTTATTAAGGAATTCATAATAAATGTTTTGAGTTCGTTGATAAAATATTTTTATTTTATTTTAAGGTAAGCCTAAATAAAATCATTTTTGCACACACAAAATATCCTTCTTGTTTTGAATGGAATCGGATGTTATTTGTTTTGGTCATTCCTGTGTGTTTAATGTTTAACTGCAGTGGTTTTTTTAGTAACGCGTCTTACTACCCATACAGGGCTATACGCCTAGAGCAATGTTGAATTTGATACTGTATTAAAAGAAGTACAATTCTTACAAAATCTGCCATTAATCAACTACTCTTAAATGAGTTTTATTTCATAAAACACAAAAACATATAGTGCATATATATATATATATATATATGTATGTGTATATAAATTTATTTACAATCTTTATTTTAAGATTTTATTTAATTTGCCCATAAAAGTTTAATGAGTTTTAAAATAATTTAAAGACACCCTGACCACTTTTTCATCAATTTATCATATGCTCAGTTTGAAATGTTAAGCAATTTTTTGTTAATCTAGTTTATTTCTTTACTTATCTACCACGCTATCTATTAGGGGTGTACCAATGCAGATACCGATTAATCATTATCAGGCGATTACAGTATTAGTGTATCGGCAATTAATCATAATCGGCAATTATTATGTCGATTAATTTTTTTAAGTAAACTTTAAAGCAACATTTTCGCGGTAGGAGTTTAATGATAAAATCATAACAACAACAAAATATATATATACTGCATCCGAGTGGCGGGCTATGCAAAGAATACATAACCAAATAAGAAATAAGTTCATACCGCTGATAAAACTAACAATCTAGTTCCAACTTACGCCGGTCAGACAAATATCAATCATTAATTATTCATCTATTAATTAGAAATTAAGATTATCAAAGCTTTAACTGTTGATTTTTGAATAAAATATTTATTGTATTAATTACATTAACTGTTAAGCATATCTTAAGCATATTTTCCAATGATAATTAATAAATAATCAATAATCAGGATTAATTGGTGTAAATAATTGTTGGACAACAAGATGTTAAAATTGATTATACTAGCTATATATTTTAACTTTATAAATCCAGCCTCTGTTCTTGGTTTTAAACTATCAATTGCCATATTTTAATTAAAAACCAATTATCTAGGGTCAAACATGTGCATTTAACGCTTATTGAAATTTGAATTTATTTTATTATTTTGTGGCAGTGAAAATTGATGTTTTATGTTTTAATTATAGCACCGCGTTTTACAACACGTACGGGCTATACTCACATTTCCTAATTAATATAATGGGTTAGGGCTGATAAAGGTTGTTATTAGGGAAAGTGTACCTGCATTTGCGTAGAAGAAAGAAAGAAAAACCATTTAGAGAAAACAACCCTTTGTATTCCTGTCTGAGATTTGAACCTCTTATCTTTCCATCATTGACAATATAGTCTATTTCTAGAGTAGTGTGTTAGATCATATGGCCACTGAAGCGGGTAGAAAATTAATATTAAAAATGGTATAGAATACTTACTTTGGTCTGCGAAATAAAGATTTATTCCTCTCACTCAATTTTTTTTCCGTCAAGCACTGAGCCACAATTTAGCTTTTTAACCTCTTAGGCTTTTCTTCTTTACTTAAAGGTTCATCCATTTTCACCAACAAAATTACATTATATAAAAAATTTGATTACAGTGTGAAAAACCTATAAACTATTTAAAAACTATTGTAGTTTCACTAATAATAATCATAGTAATAATAATAATAATAATAATATAATATACACACGATAATACATTATTTGAATAGATGTTAATATTTTTAAAACCTGTATGTTTTCACAATGCCACAAGTAAATACATGTACAGCATCTACTGTTTATTGTCAGCCTCATCTTACATTTGTGAAAACAATAATAAACTAACATCTCTTATAAAAAGGTGTTGCAGATTATCTATTTCCTTTTCGTCCCTTCCTAGGGGAGGGTCGTGGTGGCTCCTTACTTCAAGGTGAAAAATAACGTTGATAGCTTAATAATATAACCCAATAACACAATCCCGCATCATCTTAAAATTTACTGCTGTGACCTTATCAAA
>CABFWB010003999.1:0-59870 GCA_902151455.1 Timema bartmani
GCAGACCAGTCAAAAGGGACCAGACTAGGTGAGCCCAAACAGTCTTCCTTAGTTTCATGTCTGTGACAACGTCACAATACCTTTATCCTATAAAATATTCTATACGTATTGTATAGATGCTTTATGGGGTACACCAGATTCAAGGGGTTCTGTGGGCCTCCTAGCTATAGCCTTTTTATGCCTTGCTATTTATCATGTAAGATTCGTCCTAGATATTTAATTTTTAACAAAACTGGTAAAGCCATTTTCAAAATATTATAACAGTCAAATGTAATCAACCTATAAGTCAATTTTTTTTCTGAAAACAAGTATATAATGATATTCATCATGTAAAACACTCACATGATAGCCTATACATTTTAGACAAACTCGTAGATAAATTTTTAAGAAACATCTAATTTTCAAAAATTAGTTTTTAGTAAACTACCCATGAGAGAACATTCTCCCCAAAAATATGTATACATTATTATTTGTCACGTGAATACACCCCAGTCATTTATTTTAAACCAAATCGTTTGAGCTATTTTCAAAATATTTCAAATTTTTCAAAAATAGTGTTTGATAAACTTCCCATATTCTAAGGGCTAGAATTAAATATATAAACAACTGAAGTTAGTACCACATAATGCTTAAATATAAAGTTTGAACAAAACCAGTCAAACCATTTCGGTTGTGGCACCAAGTACAGATAGACAAACTACGGTACAGCCAGAAATTACAGATAAACTTATTTGGGTTCAGAGTCAAATTTAATGTCAATATTCATCATAATCTCGAGGTCAAACTTTTCCATATTTCCATAAATATGGAAGAAAGTGACGTTATAATCTGAAGTACTTTCATATGAAAGGCTAAGTTTTGGAGATGAACGATTTACGGAAATGAGCCACACCTTTATCATAGTCTAGCAAATTAAAAAATTTCACCTGAAGACAGGATCGATTCCCGTACCCAGGTATCATTTTTCAATGTATTCGATTAGGAATGGATATTTTCAAAAAGACCAATTCGTTTAGTAAACAAAATTATATTATTATAATATTTTTATCTTAAAGCTTAAGAAAGAAATATATTATTGTTAATATAAGCAGCATTGACATACCTAATAACTGCTCCTGGGAAAACGTGGGCAAAATATTAAGTTTGCTTCTCCTGTGACGGGATAATCAGGGTTTGAATCCCGGTTGAGTGTACTGAGCCTCGTATTTCCTATAGGGTTTCCTGCTCGGACACACAAAAATGAGAGTACATTTCATATGCATTCTAAATTTTTTATTATTATTTTAAAAAAATAGCGTAATTTCTAGCCCATTTATAGATATAAGCAGGTAGATAGTGACACGTTGGTAATAGAAAATATAAAAACACAACTCACCTCTTCAAGTCTTTCGTAGAGAACTGTTAATGCTGGTGGTTCTTTTACAAACCAGATGTTAAGCCTAGTTAACGTATTTTAGAGATAAGAGATATTTTTATGTAACTAACACTAATATTATATTATCAACAGGTGACTATTATATTACTACTGATTTCTTCCTCAAAACACAATTTTCACAGCCTTGTAATAACTAGCAATGCTGTTAAAATATTGTGTACTATTTCAAAATTGTCATAGTTACAAAATAATGTTTTGAGTAAGTACAGTAGGGCCATGGCTTCTTTAGTGCTGACTGACAGCTCACAGCTGATAGCTGACGGCTTTGAAAAGCTACCGGAGCAAATCATATATCTCTACGCCGAACCATATGATCTGCAAAAAACATGTATTTAAGAGCTGTCACTTCTGACAGTCAAAATCTAGGTATATACCTAAATGTTGACTGTCAGAAGTCAGCACCAAAGAAGCCATGGGGCTACTGTAGGTGTGTTGGAAGTCTGGGTGGGTAAAGGGTATTAATTCTACCTATATAAGCTACAAATTTTAATCCAAGCTGCTCTTTCCTCTTGTTCATTCCTCAAGTAAGATCTTGCAGATGGTGATGGTAAAACGGTTTTCCTTCTTTTATTGGACCTTACTTACTCAGCTCAGTCCAAGAAACGTCCTTTGTTTTCCAATACCATACTGAATTTAGGGAAATCAAGTTATTTGAAATGTTGACAAAGATATCTTCACCCTCGGAAGTTGTGTAAGGGACATATTTAGGGTAAATATTTAAACATTAACTAATAACTGTAAATTGTAGTATATAATGTATAACATTAAGTTTTTTATGTGCATGTGGATTCCAATTCCAGGGGGGCTCAGACCCCCCAGACCCCTCACTTTCCACGCTCCTGCATTCAACTCAATACGTTTGAAACTAAGCACTTTTTCTTCTATTTTGTAGTCACTACGAAATTCTATTGCATACTGATGATTCCACATATTTGCTTGCACGACCCAAGGCGTCACACTCACAACATATTGAATTTCAGGTAACAAGGAGGTCATGATATGAATTCCAGCTAGAAGCACTGAGAGTGTTTCCAATAACTGGTTAACCACTATCCCAACTCTAAAATCAGTGCCCTGCGCTACAAAACCCCTGGCTTCTACATTAAATAAATAATATTACTTTTGCCACTAGGTCACGAAAAATGTCTTCAGTAAGACTCAAACACGAAAGTATTAATATTAATTAAAAGTATAATTTAATTTCTTACAACACATTTATAGAATGAAATGTATGCAGTTAGTCATATTAATATAATAATATTAGCTGAATATATATAATACATAATGTGTAAGAGGGTATAAAATTTAACATATTAGTCCATTAATCACTCTTAAATACCTATACTAGATCTGTCGCTTAATATATAACGGTCAAATGTAGGATTACGGCAAAATGTAGATTGATGTACCTATTCCATGTGGTCCTAAGACTCTGTAGGTCCTTGTGCTGAACCTGCCAATGTCAATCTGTAATTATTAGAGAGATTTAATGTCAATGCCAATGTCAAATAATTTCATTCTTTTAACCGTTTGAAATAAAAGTCAATATTAAAATAATCTCTGGGAGATTAATTTTTTCATTAAAGGCCAAAGTTGACATTGGCCCTTTGGCTTTACTGATATTGTCCTGTAAACATTGTGTTTTTGCCTTGATGAATGATACTTATGTACTGCATATACATTTAGCAGGATGACATATCTAGCAGTTAAAATAGTTGCAATGGTTACTGGTAATGAGTTAGTTAAACAGTTTGTTTTATAGATATCAGTAATGCTATTATCACTCATCATAGAAAAATGTACTTCTTACTGAACTTCTTTGTTCAATGACAACATTGTTTGTTAGTTCTAATATAAGTACCATACAATGTAAAGTTTCTTGTGATGTAAAACATTTCATTTTTATTTTAAACCTTGTTTGTGTGTACAGTATATTTAACTAAAAATATCCTTACGCTTATAATATTTCTGAATGGTATACCTACTTCAACTGTAATAAAAGATGAGAGAAAGTTGAATGTCATTGACTTGATATACCTAAATCTCCCAATTCAAAACAAGAGGTAGAAGTCCAATAATTTCCGTTTTTGGAAAGTGAAGATCTTGATTGTACATCATTAGATATGTATAGCCCTTAGCTTTCCTGAAACTTTGGCATTTTTTAAAAAAAGTTAAAGAAAGGAAACTATGTTAAAACCAAACAAAAAAATTCAAATGAGAGTGTGTTAGTGAACAACAGTGAGCTAGTGAATAAAAGTGAACTAGGATTGACAGTGAGTTAATGAATAACAGTGAGATTTAATGACAGTGAATTAAAGAATGACAATGAGCTAGGAATAACAGTGATCTAATGAATGACCGTGATTTAATTAATGACAATGAGCTAGTGAATAACAGTGAGCAAATGAATGACAGTGAGTTAATTAATGACAATGAGCTAGTGAATAACAGTGAGCTAATGAATGACCATGAGTTAATTAATGACAATGAGCTAGTGAATAACAGTGAGCTAATGAATAACCGTGAGTTAATTATTGACAATGAGCTAGTGAATAACAGTGAGCTAATGAATGACAGTGAATTAATGAATGACAATGAGCTAGGGAATAAAATTGAGCTAATGAATGACAGTGAACTATGAATGACAGTGAGATATGAATTACAGTTAGTTAGTGAATAACAGTGAGCTAGTTAATGCCAGTGATGGCAGTGCGTTAATGAACGATGATAGGCCTAGAATACTATCACCAATGTAAACCGAATATTTCGCCAAAAAATAAAATGGACGAAAGAAAGTAGCTGGAAATGGTATAAGTAAAAAAAGTATTGTTAGTTCTTGGTCAAGGAATGTCCAAAAAAGAAAGAGAACTGAAGGAAAATAGTATTTTACATCAAAAGGCAAAAGCATTCCGGCAAAACGACTGAAGCCACCTTATAGATGCCGGAAATAAGTTTAGCAAGAGCGGACATCATGTTTACAAGCTACTTTTATCTATCAAAAGGATCTCAAAATCAGTTTATCGCTGCTAATGTCAAAGAGTGTGAGGAAAATACTCAGTGACTAAGACGAAGTGAAAGAAGACGAATTAGGTGACAGTTTTCACGTTCGTGTATACTTAACAAAGGCTATGAATCTAGTGAAGTCTTACTCTTTTTTTAGTTTTTGACATAACATTAAATAAAGTGAGAGAAGTTACAGAAAAAAATTGAACATATCTGATATTTGTACTGTAGATCAAAGATGTAAGCTCCACTTATCCATAAATTTTTGAAGTGACCAAGCGAGGTATAAGATATCACATTATCATGTATCCAGCTCCTTCGAGCAATTACTCCAAATCACATGCAAACCAATAATACATATCCTCAGACTTGTTCATTGCTAGGATGTGTCGTATTTAACTAGAATATTGCAGTAAGCCTGAAATAAATATAAAGGCTGCAATTGAATCATTTTACAGACAGACTTATGTTAAATAGTTCAATTTAACATTTAAGAAACTAAATAATAACACCCATGGAAACTATAATAATTATGACATGATAGTAAAAACAATTCGATATAAAGAGAACAGCATCCCAGGAGAAAAGTAAAATGATCATTTAGAATCTGCTGAATTATCTTATGGCTAAAAGTAAAAGTATAGAATGAAGAACAAAGCTGATCCCAAAACTGTCATTGTTTCGTTTGATACAACTAAGTAAGTCCCTTCCTACACCATTCTTAGTGAGTGGACTATCATTATTTAATATACAGTTGTGGTCCCTAGATCTGAAACTTTATGTGGCAAAAGTCGGTAAATTCAAGACAATATCCTATATATGGATGGGACAGTTACATCATGAGTCAGCCAGTTAAAAGCTTCGTGCCTTTTCAAACACTTGGACGAACTAATAGAAGAAATGTATTTTTATGGTGACTGTTGTCCTTGACAGAACAGTAATATCTATGCTTCAGCTATGATTATTAAAAAAGTGAACCTTTCATGTGAAAGGAAGAACAGTCACTACATATTACGATTTCTTCGAATATCGACACACCTACATGAAATTTGATATTATCCATGCACTGATAGAGAGGTCAAGGAAAAACACAGCATTGAGCTCCCTCAGGACTGGGCAAACATCTATTTACTGTCGTAGAAATTGAGCAGGATAAGTTTGTCTTTTACAAAGATATTCTAAAGATGACATTCACTTATATGGTGACTAAAAATACAAAAGAAAAAGTGTTACTATGGCTAATAATACAAATTGATTATATATAAGCACGATCAAATTCTTTAAAAAAAATATTTTTGAGTAGAAGAGGAATTAAAGATACTGCACTTGTTAAGAGATACAAAATAATTAGACAAATATATTAATTCTTCCATTAAAAGGCAGCTTTAACTCCAGAGAAGACAAGTGATTAATAATCAAATAAAATCCTATGTACTTTGTGTGATAACAATGTCACTTAAGGACAAAAAATCTTTGCCAAGAAATATAGAGATACTTGAAGATATACACCTGAAGCAATTTTTTAATATATCTATTTTACCTATTGGAGGACGCCTTGGGCCACTTAGTTGCTGGTGCAAGTTATTGCAAAATTCAGAAATCTGATCATCTACATTCTTATCAAAGCATAGTGTGGAAATTATCGTTTATTAAAATACATACTTTTGTGAACCTGACATCTTTTGCGGCTTGACCACTCCTTCAGTTAACTCTAAAATCAATAAAACATACTAACATTTGCCAGAGATATCCGTGCTGGAGGAGATATTGGGTGTGGAATTTGTATTTATTATATATATCGCTACATTATATTTGAGGTTCGTTTCCTAGGATGTAAGAGAATGAGAGAAAAAACGAATTTTTATTTTTTTTATCTAAAAATATTTTGTAAAGGAACTTAAATAATTCTCCAGTAAAAATATAGCCTAATATTCTTCACACGGTGACATCAACAATTCTAGAATATCTGCCAAGGGAGTGTCCTGAAATTTAATGTAAATTATTTCTCTTCGTTTAAAAGGTTTATCATATATTGCCACTATGCTCACGACAGACATTCAAGATTTGTAGTAGGAAAAATGTCATTCTAATATTGTAACTCTTTGAAAACAAACCTATATTGGTGTTTGAACTTAATAATTGAAAATCTGTATCTCTAACAGAGTTTTTATTTTGGTATCATATAGAGTATCTGAACGTGTGGAAAGGGAAGGGGACGAAAGGCTGAGTGCAGACAGCCACTGTATCACACTCTACAGGCCTAAGCTTCATACCCCAGTTGCAACAATTCAAGACAGAGAGGTTACTTTGGTGTATGGCATGGAGGAGTGGGGTATGGGCCACTATTTAGAACTGCTTCCTAGTTTAGCTACTGAATGTGTGACTTTTGACGAAAAGAATGAAATGTAATTCAAAGCATTTATACATTCATATAAGACCATCATTTTTAAATCAAAGTGCTTATCGATATGGCCTATAAAGATTTTTTATTTGTTTTAAGCACTGATACTTACGATCCGTTTGGGCTAGACGCTTAAATACTAACTACTCTAATGAGTTGGGGATGAGGAAGGCTATAATATTGATGAAGTGTACTAGTATTTGCGTGACGATAGAACGGAAAACCATTAAGGCAAAACAACCCCAGGATACTTAACCAAGATTCAAACCCCAATCTCTTTGTCATCAATATTGACATTTCCTAAACTATAGACTAAGCCCCTTCCCATGTAGTAGAAAATAAAGAAAATATAAATATAAATAAAGGGAAAGACTTAAATAACTATAGGCGTCTGAACATCAATAATTTCAAAACAAGGATTTTTGGATTATGGTTTGGGGGGATTAAGGAGTGGAAATTTCCAAAACCTAAAATAATAATAATATATGGTATGGTATAAAATTTAAATTTATCAGGAAGGTAGGTGGTATTTACCAGATAGAAAGTTAAATATTATAATCAAGATTTGAAAAACAGTGGTAATTTGTGGTTGGAATCTCAAAAACTAATGCCAAAAAAATCTTCTAGGTGTAACAGAAAATGTGAATACTTCAATCATATAGGTACAGAGACCACCATAAATAATTAATATATAATTCAAGTCTTAGGTTTGAAAATTGAACCCAAGAAAAAGGAGCTATTATAAAAAAACATTATTTTATATTTAAAAAAATAAGATTGTACAGGAAATCAAGGACTAATTTGTCCCACTTAAAACCTATAATTTATGCTCTTTGTTAAACTTTGATGCTCTTTTTTCCAATTTATTTTTGTAACAATGAATACAATTTGTTTTCTAATATTTTATGATCACTTTTAGACAAACATTGCGTTTTATATGGATTTCACTATTTGGTTTAACCAGATTATGGGTTGATTAGTGTTTCGTTTCAAAGATTGTTTTTAAAATTTATATATATATATGTATATATATACATATATATATAATTATTTTGTTTGTGATTGTAGTGGTTATCTTAATATTGTAAAAAAATAAATTATATAAAGAGTTCATCCGGATGTAGAACATCCTAATTTCAATGTATTTTTGATATTGATGTGTCAATATGAATTATTTGAACACTTCTAAATATCCTAGAAATTTATAAATTGGAATTCCGATAGGTCTTAAGATAATGTTCTATAAGATAGTCCAAAAATGACAATTTAATGTGGTGAATTCAAAATAGACGATCAAATTAGGCCAGAAACTTTCAAAATTTATCATTCCTTTTATAAACAGTAAATTTCTAGGTAGTATGTTACTTTTATTTACTTTAATTTTTAGTTATCACTTATGATGTATCCCTCTTATTTATTTTTTACAAGCACCAACAGGAAAGAGTTAAAAATATTATGCATTGAGAAGCTATAAGTTAATCTTCTAAAGAAATATCAGTTTTTAGGAAAAGCCCAGTTTATATTTATTTTTAGTATATTGTGTATAAGTCATCCTACTTTCGCCTTTTTAAACACGATTTTTACCAATAAAGGACTATATTAAAACTTACTTTAGTATTTGGTTAATTTAATATACTAAAAATAACAGATCTACGTTATATATTCCCCGTGTGAAGAACGGGTACTCCAGCTAGTGTCATATAAAATAAACAGTTTCTAAGTTTAAATGTCCAATGTCAATTTCATTTTCAAAATTTGTAGTGCTAAAAATCCTTAAAAATATTGCAAGTAGAGTGTAAACCATGCTTAATCAAAATTAGTTTTTTGAAAAACATTTGAATTGCTTAGTATAGAACGTTAGAAAGTATTTAGAAAAATAAAATTAAATTTTAGGTTAATTTAAGTTGGACTAGTTGTACTAGAATGACATGAAAGAAACATAAATATGTAATATAAATATAATATGTATAACAAAATTTAAATTATATTTGTAAAAGATTTGGTAGTAATAATTACAAGTTATGATACATTTTAATATGAATATGTTGAAATTGTAACAAAAATTTAAAATTAGGTACATATTAAAATAGATATTAGAGTCATAATAATTAAACTTAAAACTAATTTGATAAAATCAAAGGATGATGTAACCATGCATTTATTGAATATACATTTTGAAAAGTAGAAATTGAATTTATTTATTAGCTGTAGTTCCCTGTTCCTTGATTTCTTGATTCCAACATAAATTCACTTAAAAATTTATTTTTATTTTTCTAAATACAAAACTAGTTTGTTTGACAATTAGATGCTTATTTAATTAGTTCTTATAGCTTCAAATCTTTGCATATTTTTTCATAGCCCTCTAACAGGAAAAAAAGTTTCTTGACATAAGGCTTTATAGCACCAAGCCACTATATCACTTCATAGTACTCTCCTACACAAATTGTAGTTCTCACCACAAAATGTTTTAGTAAATAAATTAACAAACCAAATAAATAACGATTTATTTGTTTCTCAAATATATTTTAATTATTTTCTAGATTAATTCAATTTATTTGTTTCTCAAACATATTTTAATAATTTTTTAAAAAATTAATTCAATTTATTCAGTAAACAATAATTTATGTCTTACATAATATAACATAGCTTTCATAATAACAGTATATAGCTTTGATTTAAAAAAAATACCAATAACATAAATGGCTATTAATTTCAATATTTACTGACGAAATGAGTAAACATTTTACAATTAATAGAACCAATTAATCAAACATTCATTTTGTTTTTCAGTAATGTAAATGAGGTACCACTTCGAAATAAATACAGTTACATGTTTTATTTATAAAAACAAGAAGTTTTTTGGGGGGGGAGCGGGGGGAACATACAAATGTAGAAAATCAAAGTACTTAGTTCATGATCAATGAATCTCAATTATTATATCCTTTTTATCACCAACAAATATTATTGAAACAGTAAAAGCTGTTTTAATACATATATTATCGGACAGTTAATTAGTATCTCATTGATTAAAAATATGATTTTCTAAAATAGTGATTAAAATATTTATGTTAGGATTACAAACATTAATTTCAGGGTAAATTTTTCTCTAAACGATTGGTAGCGTCAGCGAAAACATTTATCTTACAATTCAAGCTTGGTTAAATAAGATAAATTCTTCAACTGGTGTAAGAAGTACTTCTAATGTAAGAGATGTATAGCCCCCTGATTTTGAAAAAAAAATATATCCACCAGACAACCAATATTTAAATCACAAATGAAGTAAATACGATAAGAGTTTCATTATCGATCGATCTTTTTAAAATATCAGTAATAATTTAATGTTTGTATCAAATTATTTTACTGTCTAAATTTTAATAACTTTAGTTTTATAGCACTTCAGACTTTGCTTAAAATATTGAATGATTTTCAATACATTTTTTAACCCAATCAGAAAGTTTGATTCTTAGACATATTTGAGATTAAACATTTTTTCAATTTGGTTCTCGGTTCAAATGTGGTTTTCATGTATTACATGGTAGGTCCACATGTCTGCATGGAAACCTCTAACAGTTTCCTTAATTCCCGCAGGAATTCCCCTACAGGATGTTTCCGACAGAATTCTCACCACGTACCACGTGCACCCGTCAATTAGTACCCCGCAGATTTAGGGGGTGGCTTCGAGAGGGTGGCGGAGGGACCAGAAGCAAGCGGTGAGGCTCATGACTACTAGCTAAACTTTTACCCTTGTTTTACACTTTCACTTTAGAAAGAAAACTAGTTTTTTGATCAGTTTGAATACTTTTAAGCCTCTTCTCAACTTATAATTGAAAATATAAATATACGTCATGCGATTCCTAACAAGTTTCTTAAACAAGTTTTTTTTTTTCTGATTTTATGCAAAAATAACTTTAGTTTTCAAGTTGCCGAGCAATTGATCAGGAAACGAGGAAAACGTGCGGGTATTAGTGGAATATTGATTTGAAACATGTCATGCGTGTCATAACATATTAAAAAAATACTGTCAGTTTTTAAATCTTATAGTATTTATTGAAAAACTGAAATAAGAACTGAAAACAGCCATTAATGGAGTATTTTGTTAACATCTGTGCCACACAATCAGTCGATGGAACGTGATAGAATGGATGTGGAAATAAATTAATTATGGAATTAAACCTAAAAAACCTTTAAAAATAATAATTGAAGAATAAATAAAAAAATAAAAGCTCTATATGTTATTATTTTAGAATTAGGTTAGATTTGGATTTTTGTGTGAGGAGTAGTATTAGAATTTCACAAAGTAATTAATTGATCAGCGATTTTTCGGAAAGTTAAAGGAATTTAAATTAATATAATTAGAGTTCTGACTCAATTAAGTGAAAACATATAATATAGGGTTTTACTGATCTATGAGTAATCAGGTTTGAATTTATGCGAAGCCAAAATATGTGCTATTGATGTAATTGAGTCCTGCTCTCTACCATTCATGAAATTACGTAGGAGGGACTCGTTATGTATATTATAGAATTAAGTCAGTTTTTAAGTAATATAATGTTACAGTGGGCTCAGATAACTTGCATGGAAATAATAGTTATTATAAAAACTAGCACTATAGTATTGGTGTAAGATATAATGATTTTTATTTTAACTTAAGGGGTTTTCATTCACTTCAACAATATCAGTTTACAACTTAAATGGGTAGAAAGACGTGGTACTAAAAAAATAAAACATCAATATCTGAGCTCAAAACGTGTGGTTAGCTAATTAATCGTAGCTAACCTTATTTCCTATTACACTGAGAGTATATTTTGAAAATATTTTCCCTCAGTACGACTCACAAAATGAGTAGTGATATTTCAATTGAGAACACACAATTACAAAAAATAAAAACAAAATTTTTTGAAGTGGGAACAACATTCATAACGCATACTTTCAAATTAACTAATTAATTAGGTTAGGTTAGGTTAGGTTAGGTTAGACGTGGACTTGATTAAAGGAGTAGAAGAGGGGTTTAATATGACACAGTGGACCTACCCTATTACAAGAGAGATGAACGCTTCACTCTAGAAGAGGGGAAGAGGTTGTGGAAGAGTCGCTAGCGATTCAAAGTCGTGAGCTATTCTTTCTTTCTTTTTCAGTACTCGAGATGGGACAAATAAGAAGAATGTCTACTTAATAATACTTCACAAATATTTGAGTACACGAGATGGGCATGAACCAATAAAAATATTATTATGAATGATTTCTTCTACTTTCTATTATTTATACATTTTCACCACATCTAAGTATCCGCTCGGAATTTATAATTATATCCATTACGTTAAGCAGCAGGCCTGTCAAAGACGCGGCTCCCAGACCACATGCAGCCCGCAAAATGATTTTGTTCAGACCTCCTCTGGGTTACGGTATTTGATTTCCACCCGCGAAAAAATGAAACTCTCGTTGCAAAACTCTAGAGAAAACCTAGCTTCCCAGGCACGACTTCAATTATACTTCATTGTGTGAGCCTTATACAACATCTCTTTTCATGCACGTACAGGCTCTGCATTGAAAACGTAAGATATGAAATTCAACCGGAATTGTACGATTTGCAATCAGACCTTTTCGAGAATGAAGGACTAAGGACATCAAATGTTCCCAATGCTGAGTAGCACGTATATTTTAGAAAGCACTTTTTCTAGGATGAAGTTCATAAAATTCAAACACAGATGTTCATTGACTGATAAATAACTTCACATTTAATGTGATTGGCATCTACAAGCATCGATATTGATAATTTAGTACATGAAAACGAACAACTGCAGGGCACAATTATTTATTTTAACACCGCGTCTTACTACCCGTACGGGCTATACGTTTAAATACTAATTACACTGATGGTTTTAGGGAATAAGAAGGTTATATAAAAAGGAAGTGTCCCCGCATTTGAGAGTGGAAAACCAATGTGAAAAATCCCACCATCAGTACATTCAACCGAGATTCAAACCCTGATCTCATCATTGGCAGTCTAGTCTACTGTGAGAGTAGCACCTTAGGGCTTAGACCATGCTACCACTGAGGCTGATGAGCTCACATTAAAACGAAATAATAATTTTAAGTTTATAAACAATTGTATCTTGTTTAATGTCTCAATAAGAACTTTTACAACAACATAACCTTTCTTAAATACAACATTTTAGAAGTGTTTGCTTAACTTGATGGTTAGACTCTCCGTATATTTTAATATCTGCATTGTCTTTATAATTCTGGATGCGGCCCTTGTTTTAAACTTTTTTCTTTTTTTAGTGTAGCCCTCAGATTACCTAAAGCTGGATAGCACCTCGTTAAGGGAACAGGGAGGGATTATGTGGAATATTAGAAGGAAAACCACGGTTAATAGACCCCAGTGAGATTCGAGCCCCTATATCCCCGTCTTCGGAACTCCAATCTAACACCAGAGTGACGTCTTAAAACTTTCAGCCACTGAAGAAAGTTTTCTCAAACTATTTTCATATATTTTCATATATTCATAAAATAACACTAATGATATTTTAAAATATAATCATTATTGACCAAGAAAAGTTTTTATTTTATTTTCCGAACTGTTCTACCTACCATAACCTTATTCTATAAAATGCTAAGAGGCTAATTTTGGAAGAGCTGCCTGAATCTACTATGTTATTTTTAGCACTGCATCTTACTACCCGTTGGGTTATACGCCTATGTACTAATTACATTAATGAGTTAGGGATTTGGAAAGCTTAATTTAGAGGAAATGCACTCATATTTGCGTGGAGGGAGAGTGGAAAACAATTTAGGAAAACCACCCTCAGTGCACCCAACCGGGATTGAACCCCGATATCACCGTCCTCGGAAGTCTAGTCTAACATGAGAGTACCTGAATATTGAAAAAAATATGACATAAAAAATGAAAAAAAGTAAACATGACAAATTTTTTAGTGTTACTTATTAGAAATATGTATCAGTTATAAACTTAAGTATATAAGTACTATAGTATTATTTATTAAATATAATAGAATTACTTCTCATATTTCACCAGAAGACTCTTCAATGACACTTAAGGGGGCCACCTCAGTAGGCGAGAAATTGCCGCTCAGACGTTGAGCTCTAATGTAATATTTAATTATATGATTCAGTATTTTAGATTATGGGCCAAGCCAAAATAAATTCAGAAGATTCCAGCGGGCTCATTTTCCTTAACAACCTTACAGTTCGAGTCATATTAATAGAAAGAATTGTTTGAAAATGTGGCATTGGGTTATTTTAAAAGACCCTTTAAGAATATTTGGGGAGCTATTAGTCTAGGCTGAATTAAAAGGGGATCTTGACTTGGCCTTCCTAACAAATACAGTGATTTTTATAGGCTCACAACATAATAAAATGCTAAGATATTTTAGAACAGTAGCGAGCTTTCCTCTTCACCTTAAGATAAGAAAAATCATAGATTTATATCCCCTTATTATTAGTGAAACGACAAAGGGTGGTTGTGGGTAACGGGTGAAAGGGCTTATAATCTTAAACAGAATGGAGAAGTAGTTTGAGAATATGACACAGACCATCGTATTTTAATCCGTGTAGCTTGAAAACTTGAAAAATCAGAGATGGTGGATGTGATCAAAATCTGGACGAGCCATGGACACAAATTGTAATAACTTAAATTATAAAAAAAATTAAAAATTGAGGAAAACCACAATGAACAAGACCGGCACATTAGCTCTGTCGGTAGCATGTCCATCTACTGAGCTAAGGGTCCCAGGCTCAATTCCTGGCATGGTTGAAAACTGAATCATTGGTGAAATGAGTGTTTCCCGTTTCACAATAATGAACTAGATGAACTAATTGCCAGGAGCTGGATGGTGTTTACATTGTACGATATCTGAAATAGCGCCTGTCGGAGACAGACCACACTCGTGTTTGTTTTTAATATATTTATAACGACACATATAAGTTTATAACGACAATTTTATTACAAAATTGACAAATCTGTCAAAAAAGAAAAGGATGTTGATAATATTGTTTCTTAAAGCGCTTAGCTCTATCATAAATTTTGATCGATTTTAGATTTTCTAAATCTTCTGGTGGTAGCACTGTTTATAAATAATGTTCACTGTTTATATGTGCTAAATGGCAAGTTTTGCTCTCACGTAGATTAAATCAAAATATGCAACGTGTATCTAAAACATTGCATCAAACTTTGGCAGGCTATTCCCTGGGTGAAAATAAAATAATTCACATCAGCAACCTAGGATCCATCTTGAATAATAAGGGCGGTATACACCTCTAAAGACAGAGCTAAAAACGACTGTTGTGTGAAATATTATGAAAACTACTTAGGGTATTACAACGAATATTTGTATACTACTTATTGAAATCTTGATCATTAATAAATTAAATGTGTTGTTACCGTTACCCACACCCATTATGTAAAAGAGGAGGGGTTGTAAGACTTTTGTCTGCAATAAAATATGTAAGAGTAAGTATTGCCAATTTTGACTTAAGATTATAAAACATGGAGTAAAAATTAACAAAAAAGGTGTTTTGGAGAAACTGTCTAGCTTTCCCCGTTTCCGAGATAATCACAAAAGTTTGAGCTCAGAGGCAAATGTATCTAACACAGCTAGCAACACAGCTATACTGGCTCCCTGCCTGGCAGGAATTAACACTTGTCTTTGAAATCACACATGCATGATTATCTCGGAAACGGAAAAAGCTAGACAGTCTCTTCAAGACACCTTTTATGTTAATTTCTACTCCATGTTTTGCAATCTTAAGTCAAAATTGGCAATACTTACTCTTACATATTTTATTGCAGACAAAAGTCTTACAACCCCTCCTCTTTTACATAATGTGGGTGAGTAACGGTAACAGCATATTTAATTTAATAATGATCAAGGTTTTAATAAGTAGTATACAAATATTCGTTGTAATACCCTAAGCAGTTTTCATAATATTTTCCACAACAGTCGTTTATAGTTCTATCTTTAAGGGTGTATACCACCCTTAATATTTAAGATGGATCCTAGGTTGCTGATGTGAATTATTCTATTTTCACCCAAGGAATAGCCTGCCAAAGTTTGATGCAATATTTTAGATACACGTTGTATATAAACCCTGGGTCTCTGACTATAACATAGATTATAGACTATTTAATAGTCCCATTTATATTCAAATTAAAACATATAGCCGATAAATTACTGATATTATTGGCAGAAGCTGATTATGTCCGGTATGGAAATTATCGGCCAAAAATCCGATATTAAATATCGTTTTGGACCATCCATAACTTTTTGAAACGTTCATTTAACACAAATGCTATTAACTACTTATTATATGGTCTATCGGAAGCTCATCTTAGAGGAAGTACCCCAACATTAGTGTGGAGAGAGGATGGGAAAACTTATTTGGAGAATCACCCCACGATGTACCGTGCCAGTATTCCAGGCTCTAAGCCCCGTTATCTAGTCTATTGCGAGCTTGACACATTATACCATGTGTTCACCGTTGCCGGTAGACTATATGAAAATATTTGTGTGTAGGCCTACTCGATTGTAGGTTACGGTCATAATGATTCCAAAGCCATCATTAAACATTCAAGAGGCGCTCGATCAATTTAAATAATCTGGCTGAAGTAGCATTCCATGTTGAAAGACTCATCAAGTAACTCCGAGCTATGGTCACCACTATACAATGATAATATATATTTTACATTTGTCAATTAATGTTTGATTCATCCGTTACCCTAGCTCAGTCGGTAGCATGTTTATCTACTTAGCTGAGGGACCCGGGTTTGATTCCCGGTATGGCTGAAAATGTATCGTTGGTGAAATGTGGGCCTAACCTTTAACATGGGTAAATTAACGGCTGGGGACTGGATGTTGTACTTGTCCTAGTTTCAATTTATATTATAAGGCATATGAAGCTAAGACAGGCCTAGCAAGCTGGTAGTGGAAAATATATGGCTTTAATAAAAAAACTGACCCAGGCCACATGCTGGAAAGAGTGATGGATGTAAAAAGTTAATATTCAATGTAAAAAAAACTATCCAGTGAAAATGTTAGGGGATTGAATATGACAGCAGATGCTCCTTTGGCTCAATTAGACAGCAACTACTTATGTTAATAATATGTCATAATGTCATACTCAATATAAACAAATTAATAAACAAGGGAAAGAAAATTAGTGTTTTTGTGTTAAGACATTAACAATTGAAGGCTTTTGAGCAAGCATTAAATTATTTTTTATTTATTTGAGAAAAACTGTTTCTACTCGCTCGATTAACAAACTTTTTCTCTAGTGTAAAAATAGTTGTTAATATTCTCCCATATCTTTATTATTAGATAAAAATACTTCAATATTTAAAGAGGTTTTAATAATGCATTAGTGAAACCTTAATAAACTTCCAATAGATCAGCGGTTACCAAACTGGGGTTCGCGAAATCTTCCAAGGGGTTCGCCAAAATATTTCTGTAATGACGGATTTTTGCAGCACTTTGTGAGGAAATGGGAAGCATTTACAACTATTTATCTTCTCAGACTGAAGTCAGGTTGTTATCTAGAGGTAGAACGCTTATAATATTGTTTGAACTTAAACACGAAGTTTTCATTTTTCTTACCAACCATCCCTTTCACAAAACAAAATGCATGCAAGATCAAATCTAGGTCCAGGCTTTGGCCTATTTGGCAGACATTTTCTCAAAAATGAACAGTTTAAACCTCTCTCTTCAGGGGTCGAATATTAACTTTTTTACTGTACAAGACCGTATAGAGTCGTTCATAAAAAAAATTAACTTTTGGGAAACGTGTTTAGCTAGCAATCAAACGAAGTGTTTTGATACCCTTCACGACTTTATGGTAGAAAGTAAGCTTTCTTTGGAAGAAAATATAAAGAACGTGGTTATAGAACACTTGGAGGGACTTGGTTAAACCTTTAGAGAATATTTCCCTGCCATAATAACAATTGGATTCGCAATCCCCTGGAAGAGACAGCAGTTTTGAAATCCTCCACATTAAGAGTGAGTGAAAAAGAGCAGCTACTTGAAATTTCCACTGATTTTGAATTAAAGAAAAGCTATAAATCTTTGTAATTAATTGGTTTCTGGTTCAGCTTAAAGGAGGAGTTCCCAGTATTAGAGAATAAAACTATTACATCTTTGTTACCATTTTATTCTACGTATTTGAGCGAGAAATCTTTTTCTTCATATGCCTATTTAGAGAATTAATACAGGAACAGCCTCAAAGCTGAACGTGACTTGAGACTTTAATTATCGTTTGTGGTTCCTGACTTTAAAGGTCTGTGCCATCCAAAGGAAGCGCATCCTTCTCTCTAAATCACGTGAAGAGGTGAGTAGCTGTTAAAACTTGCTACAGTTTTTTTTTAACCTAAATCGGCATGGAATTCTTTGATTAAAGGAGGGTATTTCAGTTATGCCAAAGAAGCAATTTCCAGTACCACTTTAAAAAAATGTGAAATGTAATAATATTTTGACAGTAAAGATAAGAAAATATTACTACAGTACTTTGCTTATTTAATTTTAGTTTCAATTTCTTAAACAAATGTATAATTATTTGAATTTTTCCTTAAGTAATTTCAATATTATTACATTATATTTGGTAAGGTATCCCAAAGTAATTACAGAGCTATAGAAGGTTAATTTAAAGGAATTAAACATTTTGATTACAATTAATAACTATATCTCATAAAAATTAGGTATAAAATTAAGTGCGTAGCTATGAATATTTATCAGGGGGTTTGTGCAACTCAGATGTTTGTGAAAGGGGTTCGCGAGTCGAGAAAGCTTGGGAAGGGCTTCAAAAGAAAAGTCAAAGTTGTTTTGCTACAAATAATATATTTATAAAAGTTGTAAAACATGTTTGCTTTAGAATAGAAGTAAATTAATCAATAAAGGATACATAATATATTTTTTAATAATTTGTTTAACTTGTTTGAATACATTTAAATTAAACTCTCTCTTTTAATAAGTTCTTAAATAATATACACACATAGAAATATAATTTATATGTATTTAATTATTTTTAGTATAGTTATATATACATTTATCCAATAATTAAAATTATTGGTGAAAGCATTTTGATGATAGTAAAGGTGGCAGGTAAACAAAACTAATCATAAAGCCACACAATTGTCAATAAACCTTATCCCTATCCTGAGCTAGTTTAACCTATTCCACCCCATTACACCTTATCCAGTCTACGTCATCACACCCTATCTCTTTCAGATCCATCCTAATGTTATCTTCCTATCTGCGTCTAGGTCTTCCAAATGATCTCTTCCCAGTAGATTTACCAGTTATTATCTTGAACCCACTGCATGTCCTGTCCAATATAAATTGTGATATATTGGCTTTATAAATAATAGGCTACTATTGGAAACTTTGATTGTGACAGCTCTATTTAATGAATAAGGTAAAGAATGTTTACTTTGTATTTCAAATATGTTGGTACGCTATACAAGAGACATATTTAAAGTTTATTATTTCCTAAGATATAAAAAAAAAGGTGGATAAGGATGGTGTTGCCTCAGAGATATTACTGTGGTTATTTTAGGTTTATTAAATGTGTTAGTCTAGAGGATAGTCTGGAAAATACAAGAAGCCCATGTAAATGTATTCCATACATTTAAAAAATAGAGAACCCTAGGAACAATCTGTAACAAAAAAAGATAGATTCCTTTTATTTTGACTCTATCCCATAAAATATTAAAGTCTTTAAACCGTTTTCATAACTTATGCATCATGCTTACCCTCTCAGGTTATACATATTAAATTAATCTGATAGGCTAGAGATTAAAGAGGTAAAATAAACATGAAATGTACCCAGATTTGTATAAAGGAAGAGTGAAGACAAATTTAAGAAGAAGAAAAAACTTTCAAAGCACCCAGTCGAGGTTCGAACACTGTCCTCCCTGTCAACGATAAACCAACTAGATTATTCTGACGTTTATCCCACGTGTCCACCTATGTAGAGCTCGTTTATTCTAAATTGCTAACAATTTTATCTTAAAACATAATTAACAAACGCAGATAGCACTTCTCCCTCTGATATCTTTCGCCGAGTTTTTCCAACACGGACATACACGTGCTTTTTATTTTCCACTGTGGTATTTTATCTTAGCTCCACAACTTACTACACATTCGGGCTATACCCTTATTTTCTATTTACGCTAGTGGGCTAGGGATATGGCAGGTTTAATTCATAGGAAGTGTATCCACATTTGCGTGGAAAGAGAGTTATAAATCATTTAGGAAAAACTATGCCGACCGGGATCGAATCATGATCTCCTGATAATCGGCATTCTATTATATTGCGAAAGTAGGGCCTTAGACTATAGTAAATATATTTATTTAAAAATGTATATCACATAAAATATATTCTATACAATCTATTTATCATTTATAAATGTATGTTACTAGCATATATATATTATTTATACATATAATCTATTATAATTAAATATTCCATATATTATATAAATTATATTATAAATATATTGTATATATTGCATGTAAACGAAACTAATAGGAAAGCCACACAACTGTCAATATTATAGATACTAATAAAATATGTTATATGATACTTAAAATAATTATATATGGCATAATTATCTACTATAAAATATAAAATATATTTTATGAATATTTAACTTTAAATATACACTTTATAATATATATATCGTGAGATGTCATCCCTCTCTTTGCTCTCTTCCTCTGACTTTAATCGAAAGTAAGACAGACCTTAGGCAGGTTAAACTCCGTCTTTCTAAATCCTTGGCTATAAATTGTCATGTAAGAAGTTGTATCCGGTGTCGCTCGCTGTCCAACATTTAGGTCGCAGGCGCTTTCCTTTGCGAGCGGTTCGTAATTATCTTCTCAGACTCACCAAAAGGAGCCTAGAAAGACGCTTAAACGTAATACAAGGGATTCTAAAAGAGAGTTAATGTGCCAAGCATAGAAATACATAAATCAAATATAATGAAAATTAAAAATGTAATTTACTATAAGCTCGAGCGTAAAGAGCTATTTAGAGGTTTTAATATAGACCTTTTATTTTCTCAACATGTCGAAACTCGGAGCATAATTTACATACTTTTAAAACACTTTAAATAATATTTAATATTTAATTAAGGTGTATAAATAGATAAGTAATAAATATACTAATCTTTAACTATCTTGAATAATATTTAATAATGATACCAACTTGAGGGTGGTGATATATTTTATTTTAATATATTATAAAATACATTTTTTAGATTAAAATTTAATTTTTGAATTTTAGATAGAATCCAAGTTTAACAGCTCTTTTTGATTTTCATTCATATTTTATTTATGCCCATTTGGTTATATTTTATTAATATTTGAGAGATATCATATATATATATATATATGGGATTAAGTATTATATTAACAACAAAAATATAATATTCACTCTTTCCAACTTTCTTATATTCAATTATTTATTTTTTCAAACGTGTTAAAATGGGTTTTGGAACTTAATTTAGGGTATATAAACGTAATATTGGGCAATATATTTTAAAATCAAAGACATGTTTATGCAAATAAGTTTATTTTTACTATTTTAAAATATGTTATTTGATATATAGTGTCATGGAGTTAAAATTATAATATCGCGAGGCAAAAATTTGCCAGTCTAGTTTTGTTAGTAAAAACCCAAACACTTTATAAGCTCGACGACGGATGGAGCTCTCGTATTATCGTTTTGATGTCGCTAAGACACATAAGGCTAGACCAATAATATCTCTCTTTCAACGCCAACATATTTATTTGGTACATTTGAAGAATTTTAGGCTAGAAATTATTTTCGATGAAGCGTTCATTAGGCTATGTGCTGTGATTCATGACAAGCCTGAGCACTGCTTCGTTACAAAACCATATCATATTAATCGTTATCTTCATCTAGGGACATTTTAAAATGTTAGTTTCATACACATGAATAAATAATTTTAAGTATCGTATTTTTATTTCGTCTGTTTTTATGAGCTTAAAACCTACCTAAACTAAATAAAAGCTTTCACTAACAAAGCTACTGTACTGTACATGCACACTAAAGGTACACGTTAGTGTGCAATGGGACGGAAAGCACATCACAAATACATGCAATCAGACAGAAGCTGTCATATTTCTCGCAGATTTATTCTGATACAAGCGTTCTAAAAAAAAACATGGATTAAGTTGCATACATCAACGTCCACATTATATAACATTTCACTTTTGTAATATATTCACCACTAGAAATAAATCCTTTTCATATGAGTACAGATATCGCTAGACGATGAAGTCCTTGGTGAATCTCACTTAATAAACACTTTAGTGCTTGTCTAATGTGTATTTACTAAACTTACATTTATTTTAACTATAAAACGTTAGTAAATATACTACGCTGACACCAGATGAAACGTTTAGGAAAATTAAAATGATTACTTAAAATTTCAGTAATAAAGATAAGAATAATAAACAAGAACCAAACGTAAGATTTTTAATACATTAATATTTAAGTACTTTGATATAAACGTGGTTTCCTTGATTTGGCTAAATGCTCAGTTCCAATTCTAGCTCAAAGGCAATTTTAGGAGCAGAAGAAATTCAATTAACATTTTATCTAGTTATTGGTACATAAACTCCATGGTTTAAGATTTAAGTTTTTACTATTGCTATCAAGCACAAATTTATAGACGGGAATGGATGAAACAGTGTTCATATAAAATAATTATTGAAGGAAGCTAATGCTTGTAAAATTAACTTTAGGGTGCCAACGCATATAATCGTAACAAATATCATATTCTAAGATTTGAAGAATAACACCTGGGCACGGGAGTCTAACTCCGGAGCCTTGACTTGGTACACTAATGAACTACCACTGAGCTATCCAGGATACGTCCAGTTCTGTGTCATAAGAGATGTACAGATTCTTATGGTTATTTATCGATCACTTTTTATTGTTTATTGTTATTCATATAATATCAATATTAACGTGTTGGTTGTAGATCTATTGCCATTTTAGCACCTCATCTTACTACCCATTCGGGCTATACACTTATGTACCTACTAATTTCGCTAATGGTTTTAGGGATTATGGAGGTTATATTTATAGGAAGTGTACCTGCGTTTGCGTGGGAGGAGAGTCTAAAAAAACTTTGGAAAAACATTTCACTACACCCGACTGAGATTCAAACCTCGATCCCCTCGTCATAGGCAGTCTATTATACTGAGTGGTGCGTTAGACCATGCGACCCAAGCTCGGACTGGTCGGTGCACCCTTAAGTTTTTCGAATTTGCGCCCTCGGCTCTGAATCCCCCTCCCTCTTGGCGGAAATAAATTGCAATGATTAAAATAAGAAATTTAAATTTTAAATAAGATTCGAATAATCAAGACAAGGTGGAACCGTGAAGATGAAATAAAATTTAAGTGAGTACAAATTTAGGGGGTGGGGGATGTTCAGCAACAAGGGTTGATTGGCGCCCGGCGAGAGCTGGAGAGAAGGCACACCTCCTCAATGATCCGTTTGGCCGTGTCGCGTGGCTGCATTTGGAGTGGTGGAAATAAGCTGTTTATTTGTGTTCACGTCTTGAATGATAGCGTTTGGTGTTCATTTTATAAGTGTGTAATTTTTTGGCTCCTGTGTAATTTTTCTTTACTGTGGTAAGAATTAAGAAAATTTAAGTTACCAGAAAACAAAAATTATTGCTTAATTACGAAGTTTTGTTAGTAAGGAGAGCCCTTCGTAGGCCTTCAAGTTCGTACCCACAAAACCTTACTGAGATCGTACCACATTCCCCTTGCTGGAATAAGTTTTGATAAAGACATTCTCTCTCTCACTCACTCTTCCATTTCTAATTTCTATAATGAACTTTTTTGACTAGTAATAACATCAAACGTATTATTATAATTTAAATGGTATTTATATCACCGTTCTTCCATTATTATAATTTGGATATGTAAAGATAAGACTCATTTAATAATTTAGAAATTTAAATTTTTGGAAGTTTGGCGTGAAAATGAGAATCCATTTTGAAATGTGAGGGTGTGTTGCTTTGAAGAGACTTGTATTTGGTGCTGATACAAATCAGGTTTATTTGAGGTGTTTGGGGGTGTGATATCTAACCTTCCTTTTCTCAGAGATAAAGCCAGTTTGCTCAGGATGGATGTTGTTGAGACAAGCTTTATCCGAATAATCAGAGGATCCTTGCCACGGATATAGTATAATATCTTTTACAATTTGTTCCTTAAATGCTAGATATTTTGTTAAATAAAATTTACCTATCCTATGAATGTTTTTTTATACTGTATTTATTGAAACATCCTATGAAATTCTGAATATTCAACAATGCCTTGAGTCTCATAAGGAAAAGAAAAATAATTTTATTTTGGAAGTCCTTGCAATGACCAATAATATTTATTATTAATCAATATTATTGGGTTCTACCAGCACTCCCATAGTTATTTTACAATAAAAAGGTAAAAGTTTTAGTTCGTAATACTATTTTACCCCCTCTGAAAATCCAACGTCTGCGCCCTTTTGGAGAACCCAGTCCAGCCCTGATTGCGACCACCAAAGTAGGTCATTTTAATCAAGTATTAAATACTCACAATCATTGGTGAAATGGAACTCTTTTGGGTTCTAGATTTAAAAATATATTTTTTAAAGACAACTTAACATACATCTTACGTAGATTGAATTCCCCGCCTTGATCTTAAAATAATTTCTAGTCTTAATATTTACCAATACAATAATTGTGTTTGTCTAGGAGTTAGGTTGAAGGGTATTTGAGAAGCTTGTTGAATATTACTCTTTTACGATCTTTAAACGGCCTAGTAAGTTAGTTAACGCCATGATGTATTTGAAACCGAAATCCCTTGTTATAATTCTATGCTTTAATAGAAGATATGAAGTATAAGATACATAATTAATTACATCTGTTATTCTATTAGAAATAAGTGAAACTATAAATTGCTTAGCAAGGGATATCGAAATTCAAACTGGAAAATGTCATTCCATTAAGATAAATTTAACAAATTATGTACATATTTTGCAGATAAAATAAACAATAATGTTATATTTATAATCTATTCCTGGTTCCACCAATACAAATATGTGTATCGGATTGTTAATATAACTAGATATTCGAGAAAATTTGAGCAAGTGCTGTAATTAACCTCAGTGATCAAGCGAGACAGAAAAAAAACCTAAACAATAATGCATTATCTCCATAGATAATAACTCTGATGCACGTGGTTTAAGATGTCAGTATCGCAATAATGTCAACATTTTAAATATTCCTAAGGAAGCTCAAAGTACTCCATCGGTTGATTAGAACTACAAATTCCAATTAATTGAGTGGTCACCATAGTTAAATGAATAAACAGATTGAAAAACTATGTACTGTATATCGTTCACCCCAGGTCCAAAGAACATATATACGAAATTTAGTTAAAGCCGGTCCTCGTATTGCGCCAAAAGATTTCAGCCTGTTTGTTTGCTCCGCGGAACCAACAGGTAGACAGAATTTTAGTGGTCACCATCTTGAAAAGTAACACAAGATCTAGAAACCATGTACTGTACGTATGTTGTCTTGTGCTAGTGCCAAGTTTAATTGAAATGTTTTAATGCATTCGACAGTTATCACGTAGCATGGATACAGACAGATGAAATGCCAAATGATCGAGTTAAAACAGAGCTTCGCTCTACTCGGTCAACTATGATTGTGTAGTTTGTTGCACGGTAAACAAACTGTTCCACCAGATATTTATTGGTTATGCTTGTTCTGTATAGTTCAAGGCTCGCTAGTTTCCAAAGAAGGATGAACATGTGGATAACTTGTATTTACAATAATTGTGATAGGAGTAAGTATTATGATAATTATCATTTGTTGGGGCTGACAGGGTTAATATACATTCATCTATTGTGACGTGTCAACTTAACTTATTTTATAATAATAGTCCTGTTGATAAGTATCAAGATGGGAGGTTAAATTCTTACTAAATCTCTTTCAGAAATATGTTTAAATTAATGTAATTTACAACGATGGTGAATATAACCCTGAAAATAGAGCTCTGTATGTTAAAGAGGTAAGGCAGACTGGTAGATTCAGAGGTATAACATGTTTAAAGGAATTCAGGATCTACCTGTTTTTGAGCACCAGTTTTTTATCATCCTAAGTTTGATATTTCATTGCATGCATTTAGGGAAATGTTATTGCGCTAAAAAAATCGTGGTAGATGAAATGATTAGTTGCGCCTGATTTATAAGTTTGAATTTGGCCTCAGCTATTGAGGTATGTGAAATAATGTCTAGTATATGATAATAGCATTGTTGTAACTGGAAATTGAACACTAAGTTCGACATCCCTGGTTTTCCCTTACGGCATCCATGTAAACCGAGATGTAATTTTTGTAAAATGCAGCCTCACTGGTGATGAGTGTATTAATAATAAGTGGGGTGACCTGGCGGTCTAAGGGTAAGGTGTCGGACTTCTGAGCTGGAAGTCCGGGGTTGTGATCTAAGTGGTCATCAGAAATTTACTTGACTAGGAACTAAAGTTTGATAGTAGAATGTATTATTCATTAATTACTGTAGGCAATTAGTCTCAACAAAAACAGAGCTACGGAATTTTTTTCTAATAATTTCACTTGAAGCGTACGACTTTATATTCACATATTTAATCTTAACCAAATATTTAATGCAATTTACCCATTCTTTTTTTTTAACTTCATTTGACAAATAATTAAATTTAAAATATTCAGTAGATAATATGAAACAAATTAACTGAGCAAAACACTTTTAAAATAAAGAATACAATAATTTAGTAGTGTTTAGATATTAGCATTGATTTGTTTATAATTTCAAGGAATTTATTTATATTTATTAAGTAAAACAATATAAATACTTTTAACTCTGTTCAAAATAAAATCTGCAAAATATGTTCCCTAAGTAGACATTGCCCATGAAATAAATCTAGATAGTATAGAACAAACGTACCAGTGTTAACATGGGCTACACGATCACATTCGAAACATAGTAGATCACCGTTAACTGCTTCTCTGAGATTCGAACCTTGTTTGAATTCAACGGGGGATGGTTTTCTCCATGTGAAGTATTACTATATTTTTCCTATCTCTTCTCTGCACGTATGTATACTAACTTGCTCTAAGCTATCCTCCTTATTGATTAACCTTGAAATGCATGGTACAAAATCTTCATGCTAAAATACTTCTAGAGAAATATTTGTTTATTAGCACCGCATCTCACGACCTATTCAGGTTATATTTTATGTTATAATAATTCTAATAGTTTTTTTATGGATTAGAAAGGTTATGCTTATAGGTTGTGTAGTCACATTCGCGTAGAGGCAGAGTGGGAAACCATTTTGGAATACCACCTCAGTACATCCCACCGAGATTAGAGCATTGATCTTCCCGTCATTGGTAGTCTAGTCTATAAACTAAATTTATTGGTTTTGCTTTCGAATTTAAGTCAAGCTTTATATTTTAAGGTATTATTAAACACTGCTTAAGATAAATGCCCACCAAACAATTATTATAAAGTATCTAACTCCAAATAAACTAAATGTTTCCAAGTGACAGCTGAAACAAAGCTTCACACAGAGTAGAAGTGATCTATAAAGTTTGTCTTACAGTATCCCAAGAGGCATCCCTTGACACGTGGACCAAGTAAAATTGAATTAAAGTGGTTTATTCTTCTAAAGCTTCTTGCTTGTTGCTTCTTGCGATTTACCCTCTTTTCCTAAAAAAAATAAAAAAAAGCTTCCCTAGTTTCTCCTAACCAAGTTACATTTTCTCCCAAAAAAACCCTCCCACTTTTATTCGATTACGCCCCTGTTTTACTCCTCCTCCCCCCCTCCCCCCACCTAAACCTCTTTTAAACTGTGAATTTTAATCATTTTAGACCGAAGTGCATTAAAGGTTGTAATGTTTTCCGAGAATATTTACTAACTACCGAATTTCGTTAAGAACTCTTACCAGCTTGAGGCACTTTTGTTTTCTTGATTTAAATATGTTTTTTATATTAAATTTTAATATTCTCTTCTATTTATTTACTCTTAAAAATAACATTTTGCTATAGTCTAATTATTTCTACCCATTTTAATATTAACCATTTAACAAATAAAGAGTTTAGTGGGTTCAAGAAATGTTTGTTTGATATAAAGCTTTTATTATTTATAATGGGTGACCATTTTCACACTGTTGTTAGAAATATATTTTTGTTATAAAATATACATTGTTAATTAATATACTTCACTTTATATTTTCATTGGTATGTAAAATATACTAACACTTATTAGATTCTTAATAATCATATAGTTAAACCTCAATAAACTCCATTAAATACTGAACAAATTTCATAACAATACACATGTTAAGGAATTCTTAAAAAATAATTTTGAAATTCGAGCAGAAACTTATTAATCAATGCAAGCAATGCAAATGTTCTTTTATTAAAAAAAATTAAATATAACGATATAGCTAATTCAAGAATTTCTCGAATACCCTTGTGACTTCTTTTAAAACGTGTAGGTACTTAAATAGTATATTTAATTTTTAAATAGCCTTATTTTTAGCAAAAGCCAACAAATCGTTGTGGAAAATTAATATTAATATTTAAGTATTCCTAGATGATAGTGGTTTCTTCTGCATTTGTTTCAACATTAATTAATTTGTGTTTATCTTTCGTTTTAACACTTGGAAATATTTTGTCTTAAGAGAAGGTCAAGCTTAACTTTTCCATTCCAATTTGACAAGGAAAGTAAGTTAAAGACTAAATCGATAGAACAAAAACCAAACAAAGTTACGGTTACGGTGTGTGAATAAAATATAAACGCAAACATTTTATTGAAATTGTTTTTAGGATGAGTTTAAAGCAATTATTTATGAAAAAAAAGAAGAAATAAGCCAAAAACTTAAACAAATCTAAAAAAAGATTTTTTTTACACAAAAATAAAGGGAATATTAATTCAGAATAAAAGAAACCACTTGCTATTTCCGACAGGATGAAAATCTATGAGGATAGAAGATTTCATATAACCAAGCAATTAACCACTTCCGTGGCCACATAGTCTAAGGCGTCCCTCTCACCCCTTAGACTAGTCATTAGATTGACATGGAGATCGGCTATTGAATCTCGGTCGAGTGCACTGAGATAGGTTTTTCCAAAATGGTTTTACCCTCTTATTCGAATCCAATGTGGGCACACATCCTCAAAATTCAACCTTACTCATCACTAACTCATTTATCTTAACTAGTACTTATGCATAATAACCTGAATAAGCATTAGAAGAGTACACAAAAAATCAAATAATAAATTTAATATATTTGTTCTATATTTATTATTAATAGAATAAATGACGAATACAAACATTTTCTATTTATTTATCAGGAGAAATATTCTAGAGTACGATACATTACACTTACAGTGTCTTCTAAGTGTAAGAGAAACACATTTTCACAATAACACGGCGATGGGAGTGATGGGGGTTTGACGAAAGCGTACACAAATATATTTTTCTATACCACTCTTTTCTAGCAGCGCGTCTTACTACCCATTCAGGCTTTACGCATATGTATTATCACGTCAATGTGCTAGGTATAGGGAAGGTTGAATTTAAAGGATGTGTAAGTCATTTTCGTAGAGCGTGACTATAAAATCCTTTAGTAAATGTATCCCAATTGCCAACCGGGATTCGAGCTCCGATCTCTCGTCATTGCTACTCCAGTCTATTACGAGAATGACCTTAGACCATACGACTACTGAAGAGAGTTACTTTTAAAGTGTGTCTATTTATATACGTAAAATAACGGGCTTCCTATGAGAATCAAACTGTATCTTAATAACAATAATTTTAAACGTTTTATCACCACGACGTGTTGCTTTATAGTGGAATGAAACAATTCACAATACACACAATCATGTATTCAAGAGACTTTCCTCTTGAGTGGGAATGCAATACAACTCACAACACTTCACTTAGTATTACAATAAAACTCTCTCTACTACACTATGTAAATACTAGATAATTATTTCCTCGTACAACGTTTTTAATTGGACTTGCATTTTATCTTTACTGCAATGCAGTTAAACACAATAAGACAAAATTTAAAACTGTATTTTATCTTTATTTTGTCGCTGGTCGCTTAAATTCCTGTAATTTGATAGTCTAAATTACTTAATCTGAAGTTTAAGGAAAAGAAATAAAGTTTATATTGGTTGTTCTGAATCTATAGCATTTATATTAAGGTCATCTATTTTTTAAATAATATTCAAGAAAACTATTATTTAAATCTCTTGTTTTTCGGTGCAATTTTGTTCTAACTAAAATTGATTCTTACGTTTAAGCAAATATAAAGTCGAGTATATTTATGATAAATACTTTTTTATATTATGAAGAGTACAGGCTCAGCATATTTAGAGAGCATCTAACATAAACGTGTGTAGTTTCTTGAATGTTGGGGGTGTAGGAAGATTTTCACTGTGTTCTTAAAGTTGTATTTTATATGTGACATTTATCATTTTTAAAAACTATTTCTAATTCATTCAACTTTATAGAGTTTTTTTTTTTGCTTGATTCTAGCTGTTTTGGTTATTTACACACTTATACTGAAAGTCTAGATAGGAGGAAGATTTTTTAGAAAACATTAATTTAGTTTCATGAAGTGAGAATCTAAAGACATTCAGGAAAGTCCCCCCTAAGTACACACAGATAGGATCCAAACCCCGAACTCCTCAACATCAGTGAACGGGACTTGACGAGATTGAAGGCTAAGCCCAAATTCAAAACTTTTCAAAAGTGGCTAGCAAAATCTTATGGTTGTTAATCTTTATAGATGCCCAGGCTACTTAATGTGTGTGAAAGTTATGTGTGTCCATCCCTCCTTAAAAAAAACAGATATTCGTTTTATTCTACCCTACATAGTCCATGATAACCTAACCTCTTGTTTAGCCACTATGTATAACATCTCGTATAGCCACTATATATAGCCTCTTGTACATCTAATATATAAACTCTTGTATAGCCACTATATCTAACCTCTTGTATAGCCACTATATATAACCTCTTGTATAGCCAATATATATACTCTTGTATAGCCACTATATATAACCTCTTGTACAGCCACTACACCTAAGCCAAACGTAATTAATTCATCCTTCATTGACTATAGTGTCCCTGGCTATTATAAACTGCTAACATTCCACTTCCCAATCCTAATCCCTTTCCTAGCTTAACTATACCTTGACTCCTCCGGGATAGTCTCCGCCCGGAAATACAGACTATTTTATATTTGTATTTGACGGTGATAGTTTATCACGACCCAGCCTAACCCCCAAGCTGGAGGACCACCCCTATCGGCTGTTCGTGACTGCTGGTTCAATATATTCATTGCTACCCTTCATATGTGAAGGCCACATCCTCTATCCTCAACCTGAGGAAGAATTAATATAAGGACGATAAGGACCCAGAAAACAGAATAATTGTTTTAACAAGACAATAAACTTATGTGGTTATCTATATCGAATAGGATATCTTAAAGTGGGGATTTAGAGGATGTGAGATAGGGCCAATGTTTTTGCAGTTTTTATAGCCAAACAATTTTTTCAACAAAATAAATCAAATATTGCTACTGTTCAAACATAAAGTTTAACTTTCTTCATACGGTGACCTCAACAGTTGTTGAACACCTGTCAGGAGCATATCGGCATTAGATGACAAGTGTTTTAAATGAAGATTAAACATTCTAATTAAATTCCAGGACACCCTTTACAGATGTTTAAGAAATTATATACCAACATGTGAAGAAAATTAAACTATATGTTGGTAAGGAAGCAATATTTGTGTTATTTTGACAAAAATAGAGATTTTATATAAAAACTGAATAAACACTGACCTCGCATCTCTTACATTCCAACCTTAATATAATTTGATAGCAATTTATTGATAGGCCCTATAGTTTTAAAAATATAATCAATCGTGTATCTGATATCGTGGGTTCGGAACCCCCGTTCCTTGTTTTTGTTTGGGGGAAAGCCCCCTTCCGGCCCTCTGCTCTACTTTCCTCGCTGGCGTCAGTTGCGGATGCGCAGTTAGTGAACGCATCTGACAGAGGAATTCGTGAACTCATTGCGGCCAAGTCATGCAGATAGAATCTTGAAATACCTCAGTCACTTCTATATTCACTTAATGTCGTGAGTTGGGCTTGAATGTAGTTTCCCTCTTGGGGATTCCACCCAACACTGTTTCTATTCATAATACAGTCAACAATAATGAAATCGCGCTAGGAACCATATTTAAATTACAACTACCGAAGGCCCGCATCGGTGGCCGCATGGTCTAAGGCGTCGATTTGCAATATACTGGCATGTTGAGGAAGGGGAGATCGTTGTTTGAAAAACAAGTCAGAAATGATGGTGGCTTTTTCCTAAATGGTTTTAAATTCTTCCTCCGTGCAAATGTGGTTACCCACACTTCCTCTAAATAACACCTTCCTTATCCCTAACACGTTAGCGTAAATAGTACACATGCGTACAACCTGAACGGGTAGTAGGACGTGGTACTAAGAAAACTAGCAGAGATCAGAACAAATCTTGGTAACCTTTGTAAATGTACTTGAAATATACGAATAAAGCAGAATACCTAAAACAATGGACGCTATTTGTGGTAACTTTGAATACCCATCAAGACGAAGATTCACATAGTTAGGAATGCTGAAACTTGAAATTGATGAGCCCAGTTTTCGTCCACTCTTAACGTAGGTGAGAATCAGCTCAGTTGTCTTATTACGGTACATGGTAACACACGTTATGTATATCAAGAATACTCATTAGTAATTTTATGTATCTTAATTAATAGTAATGCTTAAATATAATAAGCCTAGATTGTAATATTTTAATAAAAAATACTATCTAAGTCAAATTATGTGTGCTATATTATTCTAATTTTAAGTTTATCTCTTCCTCAATATCACATTTATTTCATTCTCTACAGGTTAACATATATCAAAACATACAGAAACTAGATATGTTCTGCCCAGATAGACTCATTACACCAAATATATAGCTGGATATTGAAAAACTTTAAATTTACTTTCGTAAACTGACTTTAGGTTAAAATAAACCGGCCACGTGGTGTAGTGGTCAGTGCATCTGGCTTTGAGCCTAGGAGTCCCGGGTTCGAATCCCATCTGGTATCTTCGGTATTTTTCACAAAACAGAACCACCCTAACGGTCTTTAGGGTCTGTTAGTAAGGCTTAAGTTAGGTTTAAAGTTTCCACTTGCTCTACACACTCATACTATCACCATCACCATCACTTTATTTCATCGGGACATAGAAAGAGCCTCCACAGAAAGTACATTCGGGCGTCCCCTGGACAACAGTGGTACTGACTAATACTTCCACTACTGGGCTACAAATTTGTAACCCAAACCCGCAATATTAAATAACTTAAAATAGATACTTATTTCAATGACATATTTATTTATTTAAAAGTTTAATTATCATATGTCGATATGCATATTAGTTAATATTTGTTTGATGGAGGCTGAAGCATTGAAAGTTAAATAGGTTTATAATATTTTTAGATGTTTCAGTAATCTAATAAATAAACGATGTTAATACTAATAAATGTAATTTCAGTCAACAAATAATACATATTAAGATGTTAAAGGAATGCAGAGCTCATAGCAGAGAAGTCAGTGTTTATTAGATGTTCCAAAAACAGCATTATTAGAGAGTATTTGACCCCCAACTGGGACTGTCTGTCTGTCTGTCTGTGAAAGAGGCATCAGGTGTGTCCCGGATTCGCATTTCATTTAACTCTTGAGAATAGCACAGGAAATGTTCCAGAAAGCCGGAGATAATTAGCCAGGCTCGGAGTGAAGTCTTCCTTTGCGAGCTACTTCTTGCCTTGAAAGAAACTCCCCCACACTGATGTCTCCCTACCCTCATACCCTAAAGTTACGGTACCCGAGTCCATATACCCTCATGTTCCTACCCGTCTCACACTTCTAACTACGATATTCTTCGTCTTTCTAAGAGCTGTGTGTCAAAAGGAATGAGCCTGCACGAATCACGAGTTATCATGGAAGACATCACTTCTGTCGTGTTTTACTTAGCTCGATACGAATGAAGAGATTAAGTGTTTCATCTACATTTAGCAAACAGAAAAAAAAAGTTTCCACTTTTGGAACTCACATTTTTATTTGAACAATTTAAATATAAAGCTAAACTTCAATAGAGGACCTAATTTAAAGTACATGTGGTAATATCACAGAAGATATTTTTCAAAGTGGTCTTTAGTATCAATTAACAGTGTTTTTTACTGTTTTGAAAGAAGATATAAAAATCTGTACTAACTAATTGATGTTATATTTTACAACTAATGGAACACTTTCAAATAAAAACATAAAATTCTTTATTTAGAATTTTATAATAGTCATACTAAGTCGCAAGAATCTCAATATTTCTTATGGTTAGTATAAATAAATAGATTGGAAACTATTTTAGATTAGTATTGGGGTGGATTTAGAGCTGTGAGGGTCCCACGGGCTGTAAACAATAGGAGGTCCCCAACATAAAACAAATATATTTACTTTCAATATTTTTATATTTTACTTTCAATATTTATATTTCTTTATAAAAATAACTGTTAAGAGCTCTATGTTAAAATTTAATCTTAAATAAGTAAATATTTCTATCACAATAAATTAGATTTATAGATCCATAATGTTGCCACAATATTCAATACGTTCTAAAGGTATTTTTTATGTATTCAAAATCACGATATGAAATATTTGTTATTTAATAATATTTTGTCAGAAACAATAAACAAAAATATATTTTATTAAGACCTTACCATGAGTGAAATCTATAATTTCCCTCTCTTAAATACGGGATGGATACATGCTATTTTGAACGAGTTTCAAATGTATTAATATGGTTTTGATAATGTTTGTCTAATTATATGCACTTTATAAATAAGATATTATGTAATAAAACCTATTAGGCCATTTGTGCAAGAATTAAATACTCCCCATTTAAAGTGATATTCTGAGACTAGATCTCAATTACTGTTAAAAAATAGTGTGGCACCTTTTCAGCAATTCATAACAAATTATATTCTGTTTATGACTAATATTTACCTGTGATTGTAATTAAGTGGGTAGGATGTCTGATTGTAAGATTTTGTAGTATCCTGGATGGCAACAGCTAAATGTATTCGTTCTCGTACTAAAATATTAGAATAACTGGCGTCAGGGATATTAAATGAATGACTTAGTCAATTAGTATCCTAGTAATCATTTTGTTTTCTAGTTAATATCAAAATAGCATATTTTAATGTTCGATTTAAAGTACTTTTGAATATCCTGTTTTAATATATTTTTGTTAATAAATATTTAAACCTATATATTATAATCACAAGTAAGAAACATTTAGTAGCACGTGCTCTAAATCTATCCTCCAATGTCTGTAGTGATTTTGCGACTCTTGATTAATAATTCCCTCTCTACCAATCTAAGATGAGAGTCGACTTATCGACTTTCTCTTCCCATCTCTATTTTTACCTTCTTTAACCACAAATGAGTCAGGCCGGACGCAGACCACACGTGGCTTTGATACCTGTTAAACATTAATTAGATTTGGGCTGTGATACCTGTAAAACATTAATTAGATTTAGGAGGCCCAAGAAAATAAGATTATTTATAGAACGTTCGACTTCAAACGTTTCACAAGTTTGGTAAATACCTCATCTATAATTATATACCTTTTCAATAGGGGGTATACAATCGTATTCTCAATGCAGTTTGAATCTATGGTCAAATTTTGGTTGTTAGAGTCTTATCTGACTGGTATAAATTTTAATAGATCTACTTATTTGCATTAATACGTAAGCTCACAATATTTGCAGCTGCCGATTTTGATGGATATCATCAATACCGTTAAAATTACACCAATAATAATGTACAATTTTATAAATTTTGGCCACAGAAAAGTATATTTGTATTTTCTAAAGCACTCGTATGGGCTGTAGTTGGGGTGAGGGCCTAGGAAGGATCCAGGGCCTGTTGTCGTGGAGGGCGATTCATTTTCATAAGACTTTCTTCTTTTTTTGTTTTAACACACCCGTTTGGGCTATAAGCTTATGTACTAATTATACTAATGGTTAAGTAATTGGGAAGGTTTAATGTCTAGGAAGTGCCCCACATTTGCGTGGAAAGAGAGTGAAAACCAGCCTTACTGCACCCAACCAGGATCAAACCCTTATCTCCCCGTCCTCGGCAGTCTAGTCTAACACAAGATTAGTGCATTAGACCACGTGGTCACAGAAGCGTGTCATAAGGTTTCTTAAGTATATACATCTAGTGGCTTTAATCAATAAGAATTATAATTATTAATAATTTTAATAACATTATTCGTTTATAAAAGTAATTTTAATTAATTATTATAAAAAAAGGACACTTAAGAAAAATCACAATTTTTAATAGTACTAAATTTGTAATTTGTATTTAAAACACAAAACAAAAGTCACTGAAAATTAATATATATGTACGGTTCATAGGCCTAATTTTTTATTAATAGAAATATTATGTATTTTATTACAAAATAATAATTTGTTGTCATACTAAATTTAGTAATTTTACTACTACAAAATTTTAGATTTAAACCACAAATTCAAATCTGCGATTGCCTCTATTGCCACAATGGTTTAAAACCTTGTTCAATTCTACTGGATGTTGTGGGGATGTAATAAGCCAAGACCTAACAGCGCTTATGGTACGGAGAATATCATTAATTAAAATCAATCTAATATTAAGGAATTTTTTTTTATAAACCAAGACTCATTTCAATAGTTAGTGTAACAATCAAATTTGAATATGAGTAGCAGTTCTATCGGCTATCGGCAAGCCAAATATTAATTCACATGTTTAGTTATTTTTAAAAATTAGGATTAGCCTCAAATATAGACAGCAATAAACTTTTAGCTTACCATTTTAAATAATTTCACGTTGCAAGATATAATCAAATTGGCTTTATATCAGAAAAACATACGAAAGCACTAGGGCCTCGACACTACTTTTGTGAAATTTAACCAGTCACTAGTTTTAACACTATACAGCGCTACAAAAAAGTTACAACTTGAGCTTCTTTCTACTACTTTCCCCTCCTCCTCCCACCTTGTCCTTCTCCATTCTCATGCATAAGTATGTATATCATATGTGATCAAGAACCCAAGGTCACGGTATTTCCGATTCCTTTCGTGGTATTAATATCGGCAGTCATGTCAAGCATTTTAGGGGTTGACAAGAATTAGTTTACTTGGCTGCAAGTTAGAGCTTAGTTGAAAGAGCTATTGGTTAGCTTATATAGAACACAGGGCAAGGGAGAAGTAACTGATTATATAAGTTAGCCACTCTTTACAATATTAAGATATAGGTTTCAATATATTTTATAATTTTCTATGCGTAGAGGAAAGGGGGGGGGGGTGATTGCCCCAATCACCCTCTCCACCTCCATCGGATCCACCCCTGGGTGGCTCTAGTTTAGTAAAGGACCGCTCTTACAAAGAATAGAATCGAATCTAAACGCGTTATTTGGACTCACATTTGAACGAAGGGGAAACTGAAAATGTAGTGGTTTTGAATTTAAAGAATAACCAACAAGCTTTTTATTTATTTCACAACTATAATTACATGAGATAGTAGAAACAATGTAACAAAACCAGATCCGCCATTAAAGGAGGATGACAGGTTCCTAAAACTGTTGCAATTAAGATGTGTTTCTCTTTTGGCTCGCTTGATGTCAGCCATGGTATAATCTCAAGACAATGTATGGCTTAGTTATACAATTTATATTTATTTATGGGATGACAAAATATTAATTACCTACTTATTAACTGATCATTTTTTAAACATATATTCTTTATCGTGATGACAATATTTCCTTAATTAAATAATCTTTAACATCAAGCTTTAACAGTTCATTTTAGAAAGAAAAAATTAAAGTGTCATAATATTGATTTTGTTTAGAATATTAAGGCCTTCAAATTTCTTTTACAGCTCCAGGGACTCCACAGCTATAAATCTAGATCTGAACAAAATGTAAATAATTGACTGACGTAAGATTCTAACACTCTTGTGCTATTTTCTAACCCTTCTGTCGATTTCCTTCATCGTATTATTTCTCATGTTAACATCGATACGAGCCTAGTTCTCATCATTTTCATCGTAAATAAATCTGTATCCCATGACTAAAGTAGCTAGTTCCATCGCAGTCTCACTTTACAAACAAAACAGACCAATTTGAACACCTGCACCCAAGTTATCGAATATGTCCATAGCCTCACACGGCGATAACACCAAACTGATCTGTCGAATATCCAGGAATTAGGCCGAAAAAAGCCGATTACTCTAAACTGGTTGCTTCACTTCAATTTGATTAAATTCATCAAGGAGTGAGCTGCCTTTAGAGGTACCTGGTATCAGTATTGGTATGTCAGTGGTTGGCGTGTTTACTGTGTAGCCTGGAGTCCTGAGAGCTAATAGACGTATTTGAGGCTGGTAGTGGATAGTATCCTGAGAGCTAATAGACGTATTGGAGGCTGGTATTGGATAGTATCCAGAATGCTAATAGACGTATCGGAGTCTGGTATTGGATAGTATCCTGAATGCTAATAGACGTATCGGAGGCTGGTATTGGATAGTATCCTGAGAGCTAATAGACGTATCAAAGGCTGGTATTGGATAGTATCCTGAGAGCTAATAGACGTATCGGAGGCTGGTATTGGATAGTATCCTGAATGCTAATAGACGTATCGGAGTCTGATACTGGATAGTATCCTGAGAGCTAATAGACGTATCGGAGGCTGATACTGGATAGTATCCTGAGAGCTAATAGACGTATTGGAGTCTGATACTGGATAGTATCCTGAGAGCTAATAGACATATCAAAGGCTGGTACTGGATAGTATCCTGAGAGCTAATAGACGTATTGGAGTCTGATACTGGATAGTATCCTGAGAGCTAATAGACTTATCAAATGCTGGTATTGGATAGTATCCTCAGAGCTAATAGACGTATCGGAGGCTGGTACTGGATAGTATCCTGAGAGCTAATAGACGTATCAAAGGCTGGTACTGGATAGTATCCTGAGAGCTAATAGACGTATTGAGAGTCTGATATTGGATAGTATCCTGAATGCTAATAGACGTATCTGAGTCTGATACTGGATAGTATCCTGAGAGCTAATAGACGTATCGGAGGCTGATACTGGATAGTATCCTGAGAGCTAATATACGTATTGGAGTCTGATACTGGATAGTATCCTGAGAGCTAATAGACGTATCAAAGGCTGGTACTGGATAGTATCCTGAGAGCTAATAGACGTATTGAGAGTCTGATACTGGATATTATCCTGAGAGCTAATAGACGTATTGGAGGCTGGTACTAGATAGTATCCTGAGAGCTAATAGACGTTTTGGAGGCTGGTATTGGATAGTATCCTGAGAGCTAATAGACGTATTGGAGTCTGATACTGGATAGTATCCTGAGAGCTAATAGACGTATCAAAGGCTGGTATTGGATAGTATCCTGAGAGCTAATAGACGTATCAAAGGCTGGTATTGGATAGTATCCTAAGAGCTAATAGACGTATAGGAGTCTGATACTAGATAGTATCCTGAGAGCTAATAGACGTATCGGAGGCTGGTACTAGATAGTATCCTGAGAGCTAATAGACGTATCAAAGGCTGGTATTGGATAAGTATCCTGAGAGCTAATAGACGTATCGGAGGCTGGTACTGGATAGTATCCTGAGAGATAATAGACGTATCGGAGGCTGGTACTGGAGAGTATCCTGAGAGCTAATAGACGTATTGGAGGCTGGTACTGGATAGTATCCTGAGAGATAGTAGACGTATCGGACGCTGATACTGGATAGTAGCCTGAGAGCTAATAGACGTATCGGAGGCTGATACTGGATAGTATCCAGAGAGCTAATAGACGTATCGGAGGCTGGTACTAGATAGTATCCTGAGAGCTAATAGACGTATTGGAGGCTGGTATTGGATAGTATCCTGAGAGCTAATATACGTATTGGAGGCTGGTACTGGATAGTATCCTGAGAGCTAATAGACGTATCGGAGGCTGGTACTGGATAGTATCCTGAGAGCTAATAAGACATATCGGAGGCTGGTACTGGATAGTATCCACATGTCACAACTAGGAAGAGTATTTGGTAGATTGTGGACCGAAGAGAAGGGAAACACAACTTACTGTTGTATACATTAACAACTTGTACGTTGTCAACAATCACTAAAGGCTATTCTGAGCTTTGCAAGTAGAAATGAATACAGGCAACTGTACTAAGAGTTAGAACTATTATCTTAAGTATATAAAATATTAAGAATGAATTACCTTTTATGGTAAAGTGAATTTAAAATATATATAAAGAGGGATAGAAGCCCAATACTCAACCTGTGTGTTTTTATTGAGTGAAATTCAATATTTTGACTGTAAAGAATAAACTAATCGTCAACCAATAGCTTGGAAGGAATCATTTTGGACATTATTCTCTTTCAGGTGAGATCCCACAAATCTCTATTTTTATATAAATTGATCTTTATAATCCAATATCAGAAACTATTAAAACTTTTAGAAAGAGTATCTACTAAATTTATTATATTTTTTAATATTTTTAAGACAATCCATATTTTACTAAACGAGCTTAAGCCACCTGATAGTTATTAAATATTGATTGATCATTTTAAAATAATTTATATCATTTGACCCATATGACATTAAGAAATTATTCTTTGTAGCTCTGAATTTAATTCTACTGTAATATATGTTCAGACATATGGTTCAAAGAAATTTATATACTTGTTATTTTAATTTTTATTTTCATCTCAGTTGTAATCTTAGTAACGTATCAACCCAGACGTCCATAGGTAGGTTTCAGATTTGGAAACATTGACATAAAAATATTATTATTATTATTATTAATAATAATAATAATAATAATAATAATAATAATAATAATAATAATAATAATAATAATAAATAATAATAACCCATAGAAAGTGCGATGGTTATGTTGTTCTATCGTAGTCTAAACTTATCCTACAATTCCCTAGGAGTGGCACCTTCCCACCAAATATAGTTCAAACCCCACACCCACCAATTTTACAATATAGTCTATTATATCATATAGGTAAATTAAGAGCCATCGTCTTCATATTTTTTTTGATATAATTTAATGGATTAAAGATAATGTGTATTATATCTTATATTAGAGATGGTTGTATTATTCCTTAAAACGATGTTAAGAGCTATTTTAATAACAACGTGTCGAACACTGACTCATTGGATTTATAGTCTCAATCGGTTAAGTTGGGTTTGGTTTTAATATGAAAGTAGTTCTTTTTCTCTCAGAGAAAAATTATGATGAATCTACACTTAACAAACCTTTTATTCAATACCTCAGTGGCTTAAGTCATTAATAAATCTCAAGTAATGTATGGATACTATCTATTATTATTATTAGCACCGCGTCTTATTACCCGTTTGTGTTATATGCACTTACGCTAATATGTAATGGTAGGGTGATTTTGAGATGAAATGAAGGACCTACAGTTTAACGTGAGATCCGAACCACGGTGGAGTCCTGGCATTCCACACATTCACAAGTTGTGATTAATACACGTCTTGTCAGAGGTGATGGAAGGGTTTGGCAATCAGATAAATCTGTGTCAGGATCGAGGGTTGAACCCCGGATCCCTAGCAGACAAGTCCAACACCTTACCTCTAGACCATTAGGTCACCATGAATACTATTAATTGATTTTTATTTAATGTCATATTATTTAATTAAAGAGTGAACATATACATCAATAAGATGCACGGGATTGGCCAAATTATTTATGTATTCCTTTATGTTCTTACTTATTAAAATGATGAAGTAAATATTTGCAAAGGCTGTATAACTTTTTGAGATTTTGTCAGTATTTAATCCTCCTATAAAAACCCGCGCTGATATATCCTAAATATACTATTTATTTTAGTATACTTTTATTAATATTCAACTCGGATAGGTAGCCTAAAGCACTAACCTGATATGGTCGATTTTGCCGATAAAGTAGTAATCTGACTTCAAATCCTATCATGGCTTGCTAAGATTGGCATTCCTAAATCTGTAGCTTCTCTCCCTTCTTAAATATGCGGGTACATTTCCTCTTATTTGTAGCCTCCACATCCATATTTTATATATGCAAATATAAGGATAGGTTGGACTGAGCATTAAAATTAAATTGTTATTCAAATTCCAGAATGTATTCCTATCATAAATTCATGTAGTTTCAACCAATAAAATCAAGGATGCACCACACCAAACATGATAAACACATATTTGTATGTTTAGATATTGTTGAGAATATTAGAAAATATGACCCATTATAATATATAGGGTCTTGTAAATTATTCAAATAAAGTCATTTCTTGAATCGCATGACGAAACAAACTTAAATAATATCCATGATAAAAGATTTCAAACACCAAATTGTAAACTGGCTAACAAATACCGAGCTACTCTCCCAATTATTGTTGCATAGTCATTTAAAATATACGTGGGCCTAGCCTTATACAACGTATAACACGAAATTCAAAAATCGTTAGATTATAAAGTGTAGTTTTTTTTCAGTTTCATAAATTCTGTGCACTCAAAATTAACTAATACAATTATGGCTCACCAGTAATATATATTATATATATTTTTCGTATGAAATTTTCACAACATTAATAATATTGTTTACAATAGATATAACTGCTTGATTTAATGCTCTATTTCGTGCTACCCGCACCACTGATCCAATAGATAATATATTATACTAATATGGTCTGGCTGGCTGATGATGAGGTCAGGTTAATGCCGGGATCACGATCAACGTAGCGTTGACTTAACGTAACTTAACGTAACGTTAACTTAAAGTTAACTTAACGTATGTGTGATCACGATTCACGTAACTTAACGTAACAACTCGAGCCAAAAATCTTCACTCTCGAGTATGATCTGTGATTTGTACTAGTTTTACAGTGATGATCTGTGAATGTTTATAGTTTTCAATCGATATAATAAATATCTATTACAATTTTTTTTGGATAAATTTAGCTTTATTATTTTAGTTAAATTATTTTGTTTAAATGTCTGATCACTAGAACTTACGCTAAAGAGTAAACATTAGTCATAATACCAACAAATGAGTTACTAAATAGCCCTGTTGACGTCACTCGCATAATGATTGGCTAGCTAGATCACGTGATAACCTTCAAGTAACGTAGAGTAAAGTAAAAGACCTCCCAGGACATCTCTTACGTTAAGTTAACTGTAAGTCAACGTTAAGTTAAGTACATCGTGATCGCTTCCATTTAAACACACAAGAAGGTTCTTTACGTTAAGTTACGTTTAAGTTGATCGTGATCCCGGCATAACTTATTATGGTATTTTCTTAATTGTTTCTCTCACTTTCTCTCAATGCAAATGGGAGTATAATTCCTATAGTAGCCTACACCTTTCCCTGTCATACCACAGGATGAGATCCAAATGTGTATCTTTTTCCGGAACCTCCTCTTCAATAATCCTTACAAAGTTATTTACTCACCAATAATTCTGTCAGAGGATGGAAATAATGCACCTGGAAAAGAACACCTTATTCTGATTTGTGTCTGGCGTCTATTTTCTCGTATTACATTGATTCTTCGCGTCATAATGACATCTCCTGTCAAGTTTCCGTCATCGATATTTTTAGATGTCGTGTCGATTTACCCTTTCTATTGTTAGCTTGTCGTTTCACAGGAAACAGGACCTTTCAAACGTCTGTGAACTAGCGATGAGTCTGCTGTCAATCCTACTATTGGCTTTATTTGTCCAAATTCTATAATATCTAAACAAAATATTGTATTTTTATTAAATAATAACTAGTATATTTATGTAGTTTTAAACTTATGTCCAATAGTATAAGAAGAATATTTATATGTGTATAAGTTAACATAAATAAAAGAAAAAAATAAATAAATACAGATGTTGAGGTTCCAAATTATGAATTACAGCTCACTCAATTTAATAATCGGTAATTAATTTATATGTAAATTTACTGTCAAATGGGAAGATGATTAGGATGTTTTAGAAAAATCTCAGAAACCAAATAGTTTCAAAACTTAAGTGTATTTTCAAAATAATATATGCAATTTCACTTTTATTATAATACAAATCCACTTTTTCAACATATTTGCACATACAATATATAGTCAGAAAAATGTTCAAATAAGTATCGACAGATTCATTTGTAGTTTATATTTGGTTTATGAGCATGAGAATCTCTTATATCCTATAGGAAATCTAAATTAATCAGTATTTTGTACTATCCTAATTGCTTTTTAAAAAAACCGTTTAAAAATACTTGTGAATTACTGATAATTAATTTTTAGACTCTCTAGCCAGGAACTTAAGATTGTTTAACTATTAGATTAATAGTCCTTAGAACTTTCAATCATTAAGGAGCAGTGATATTTTTTTATGCTAAAACATTCTTGGTATGCAACTGTTTTAGAAGGAAATTGGTAATTATTATTAAATTTTCTAAAATTAAAATTTCTATATAGGGCCCTATTCTATTTTCTTAATGTAGTTGTTGTATAATTTAAAATTTTAAATTCCTTATCAAAACATGTTTTGACCACGAAAGAATAGATAATTTAATCTACTATTATATCTTGTGTCATTCTATCGACACGGTAATTTTAAAGGTAATTAATAAACTATGCCAAATAATTTTAAGTGCATTCACAAACATAATTAATATTTAATATCCCATGGGGCAATTCATAGGTGTAATATTAAAAAGTGTTTATCTCAACCAAATGTCTAAAGTACGCACAAACAGGGCCCGGTGACACGGCGAATAAATGTGTAGTTCATTAAGGTCGTTTTCCCACTGATGGGGAGCTCTGGGTTTGAGTTCAAGCTGGGTGTATCAATCATTGTATTTCATATCACTTACCTTGAGGCAAGATGGCGGCTAGCAGAAGCTGAAGCCCCAGGACAACTGGCAGGTAGCGATTGTCACGCATGTTGTGGCCTCGTGTTTGACTCCAGCTCCTGGTACTCTGACACTTCGAACCCTTCCACACTGTTATTTCCTTGTTTGTCGCAGATTACTCTCACGTATTACAGCTTAGAGTTGTGCGATAACGTTCCACATAAGTTCATACAACAAATTATTGGTATATTCACGTTTGATTTCACTATAATGACATCTGTTTGATCAATGTATATACAAAATATGGGGTCAATTATTTTATTTAAAATTATTTAAAAATAATTTCAAATATTTATTTGTTCATAAATCTAGTATTCACAAATATAATATGAAGCAAAATTAATTTTAAATTAATTCAGTAATTATTTACTATGTTCTTATTATGGTTAGTTTTATTAAACCACTAAATTCACACTAGAACTTCAAAGTGCTTAGAGTTACTAGCTATTAGTTTTGTCCCTTTAACATGATCAATATTGTTCACCTCATAACACCGTAGATGTCATCAGATACAAGCCAATCCCATTCCCCTCCAAACCAAGTGTTAAACTTTGTGTCGATAGTATCTAGATGATATTTCAGCTCCGCGAAGGAATCTCCCAGGAGGATCCCATCAAATCAACCACTGTCTACGTACTATGCCATCATTGTGTGGGTTATGAGGTGTCCATACTTGTCCGGGTCAGGTATTCTCTACCGAGTCGCCAGGGACCTGTAAGGGCAAATTACCTATTAGCAAGGACAAATTAACGTCACCATCATCATCATCATCATCATACAGTTTCTCGTCATTGTCATGATGAGATCCGGCCGTTATGAAAGCCATCAAATTGAAGCCGGTTGGTTTGTTGCGATACAAATTATGTTGGTGTTTGTGTTTTGGTTTGATTATACCACTTGTCTATAGGTACCTGGAAGCTTTACTTTATGGTACGCAGGTATACAATGGAATGAATAAAGATCCCTTCTCGTAAATATTAATCGTCCAATAGGAATTTCAAACTGTATATTTGATATCAGGGGATGTAAATTAGTATCATTAGTTGTAGGGATGAGGTCATGTAATTTGAACAATATCACTTTATTTACTACATGAAGTTAATTTAATTGTAACATTTTAACTTAAAATAATGGTGAAAGCATTAAAATTGAAAAAATGTGGACCTAAGAGTACTTAATTAGAAACGTCTCTAGAACTTTAAAATTTACATTAAACTATTTTTGATTAAGTGTTACGTTTTTGTAAGAGTATTGTTAATCCTACATTTTATTTTTTTACTATAAAAATCGGCTACCAAAGGTATGACAGCTTTACAGTTTAGTTCTGTTAAAAGTTTCAAAAACAGGAACTAGACAGGTAGAAGAACGTAAAAATTCTCCAGACCCGGAATAGAATGTTATAGAACCTTTATGGTGTCATATGAAAGACACGTATAAGATTTCCCCTAATCCAGTCTAATTTGTGATCACCATATTGGAAAATATCGGACATTTTAGCTTTTTGCAATTTATTTGAAAAAACCCCACCAAAACAAGCTAACAAAAAAAAATGTGGATACTTGAACCAAAGAAAATTAAATTTCACCAAAGATGATTTACAAACTTTTATTCTTATCTGAGCCGTTAGTGAGATTTCTAATGGTTTATGTACCAATATGTAATTACTTATCATCGGTATAGGTTGGAGGTTATGGTTGGAAAGTGAGCGTTTAGGTTATTATATATAGTGAAATTATTCTACAGTTAGATATTTTATGAGTATGGTTGTAAAGTGAGCGTTTAAGTTACTATGCATAGTGAAATTATTGTACAATTAGATATTTTATGAGTAGATTTATATAATTATTGAAGTTAGAAACGTCAATCTAGATAATGGTGTGCCAATTTTCTGAAATACATTTATCCATCCTGGTAATGAAAGTTATATTTTCCTTGTCACCGAACTGTCAACATAACGTTCATCATGATCTGAGTAGCACACGAGTAAGTAATCTTTGTTATCACACTCTTCCCCACGACAGTGTCCACAAGCAGCCACAAATTGTGCACCATATATATTGCACGTGCAGAGAAAACTTTATTATAGGAGTATCTTTATTTTCTCAAATAAAATACTTTTTTGTCACTACATTATTTGGTTATACGCCTGTTTTCTAGTTATGCTAACTAGTTAGGGAATAATAAGATTTATTTTAGAGGAAGTTTATTCATATGAACCCGGAGCACTATTTAATTAAACCACCCTCAGTGCACCTAGCCGGGATTCAAATCCCAATATCCGTGACATCAGCAGTCCAGTATTTTATTAGAGTGGTGCCTTAGACTATTCGGCCAAATCCTGGGCTAAAATTATATAGTTGTTTTTACATTATGTCAGCCTTGTTTTTAATAACTATATTTCTGGCATAGTAATTGATTTATAGAATTAGAATACGGAACTAGTCATAAGCCCACTTTATTAAAATCATGGTAACGACGCTTATAGACTAATGTGCATGAGCTGATTCACAGGAGCTGAAACCGTGAGCTGACTAGAGCCACGATGCAGCTTGCACGAGCTTGTAAGAGAACACAAGTGCTGGGCAGTCAGTGTTTTACAGTGCTTGAACCAAAAGAGACTATCATGTTAGCTCTTGCCGTTCAAATTAAAAGGAGAAATAATTAAATTATAGGTGAGGTTTTTATACACTTTTACATGAACTCAGAGAAGACCATGTTAAATTTTTAAATACAGCCCCTCATGTCAATAACATCTTCTGATAAGCTGTGCAGTAATGTAAATGGTTCGATGAAGAAAAGAGACTCCGACATGAGAAGAAAGTATAGATGGTCCCGCCAATACAAGTGCGCGACCTATTAATTAATCCAAATTAAATCAAATTCTTCATTTAAGATTAACAAATAAAAGCTATTAATAATATTTGAACCAATTAACAACATATTGTATTAAACTATAAGGAATTTTAAATAATATAAGTTAAATTTATTTTAACATCATAATGCATTAAAAGATTGAAAATAGTCATTATCATTAATACGAATTATTGAAACCAAAATGGATAACCCCAGAGAACTTTTACAAACTCCTAAAGATAAAAATAACAACTATAGATTAAATAAAAAGATTAATAAATATGTGTAAAACAAACTTAAAACTATACATTCTAAACTTAATTAAAATACTAATAAATCCTTTTGTTTGGAAGAAAATAGCCACTTGGGAGATCTGACAACTGGATCACCAGATCTGACAACGGGCTCACTAGAGCTGACGCGTGGCTCACTAGAGCTGGCAAATGGCTCGCTATAGCTGAAAAATGGATCACTAGAGCTGACGAGTGGCTCACTAGAGCTGACAACTGGATAACTAGAGCTGACGAGTGGCTCGCTAGAGCTGACAAATGGCTCGCTAGAGCTGGCAACTGACTTACTAGATTTGACAACTAGTTCACTAGAGCTGACAAAGGGATCCTTAGAGCTGGCAACTGTCTCGCTGGAGCTGACAATTGGATCGCTAGATTTGACAACTGGATCACTAGAGCTGACAACTGGATCACTAGAGCTGACAACTGGATCACTAGAGCTGACGAGTGGCTCCCTAAAGCTGACAAATGGCTCGCTAGAGCTGGCAACTGACTTACTAGATTTGACAACTAGATCACTAGAGCTGACAACGGGCTCCTTAGATCTGGCAACTGGCTCTCTAGAGCTGACAATTGGATCGCTAGATTTGACAACTGGATCATTAGAGCTGACGAATGGATCACTAGAGCTGACAAGTGGATCGCTAGAGCTGATAACTGGATCATTAGAGCTGATAATTGGCTCACTAGAGCTGACAACTGGATCACTAGAACTGACGAGTGGCTCTCTAGAGCTGACAAATGGCTCGCTAGAGCTGGCAACAGACTTACTAAATTTGACAACTTGCTCACTAGAGCTGACAACGGGCTCCTTAGAGCTGGCAACTGGCTCGCTAGAATTGACAATTGGATCGCTAGATTTTACAACTGGATCACTAGAGCTGACAACTGGATCACTAGAGCTGCCAAGTGGCTCTCTAGAGCTTACAATTGGATCATTAGAGCTGACAAGTGGCTCGCTAGAGCTGACAACTGGATCATTAGAGCTGACTAGTGGCTCGCTAGAGTTGACAAATGGCACTCTAGAGCTGACAACTGGATCACTAGAGCTGACGAGTGGATCGCTAGAGTTGACAAATGGCTCTCTAGATTTGGCAACTGACTTACTAGATTTGACAACTGGCCCGCTATATTTGACAATTGGCTCACTAAAGCTGGTAGCAGGCTGACTATATCTGACAACTGGTTCGCTAGAGCTGACAATTGGATCGCTAGATTTGACAACTGGATCACTAGAGCTGACAAGTGGCTCGCTAGAGCTGACAAGTGGCTTGCTAGAGCTTACAATTGGATCATTAGAGCTGACAAGTGGCTCGCTAGAGCTGACAACTGGATCACTAGAGCTGACGAGTGGCTCGCTAGAGTTGACAAATGGCTCTCTAGAGCTGACAACTGGATCACTAGAGCTGACAACTGGCTCACTACAGCCAACACCTCGCTCGTGAGAAAGCTACATAAGACACATTGTCCTACTTCTAGCTTGGTCTCTCGTGAAGCAAATCACGCGCGCTCGTCTGTAATAGAACCCCCACACAATCAGTCACACTGTGAGTATTAATTGTCACTTTATTAATACTGACAGTGTGACTGAACATGTGGGGGCCCTATACAAACACACGCATGCACACACACACATATATAGGCTTATTTTGGTAGGAAGACCAGTGTCTAGTAGTTTCTGAAAATATTTTAATATATTCCTATATCAAGCCATGTTATACACAGCTGTCACTTTTAATAAATATGTGCTAACAACACATGTAAAGAAACACAAATAATATAGTAAAATGTTTTCCATGTTGATTGAAAAAATACATTTGCATTTTCTAAACCGTTCTTACGACCAAAATCCTATATGTTTGTGTGTATCGGTACCAAAAAATAATAATTAAATGCTTAATTGTAGTATCACAATTAGCTTGATAATCCATACTTCTCAGTTCACATCAATTCGTGAAAATCTTTAATCCAAGAAAGCATTATTGTATTCACAGCTGACGGGCGTTACAGTTTGTGCTCAAGTGATTTAATTTTTATTTTATTTTCTCTGTCTGCGCGCGGTCATTCATTCTACCCCCGAACCGTTCCAAACGTTGCTAACCGGCCTGCTTCTGACTCCAACAAGATAAATGTGGTCCCGATAACAGTGTCCTACTCTCGTACTTAACCGGCCAGCTTTCCAATTCGTGGGGAAATGCTCAAATGTGCAAGTAGCTCTACAGATGAGAAAAAGAACCACGTTCTTTTAAAATGATTGTATATAAACAAGCGTTCATAAATAAAGCGTAAAATTCAATCGTAAATACTTATATATACATTGAAAAAATTGGTTTTGAGTAAATTGCCCTTAAGAGCCCATCTCACCCCACGGATAGTTCTTAAAGTATGGATGTAATGGACGCGGGAAAAGTCCGTGTTTTTGCAGTTTTTATAACTAAAATTTTTTGTTCAAAATAAATCAAATATTGCTTCAATTTAAACTTTTCGTTTAATTTTCTTTAAGTTGTGATATCAACGGTTCTTGAATATTTTTCAAGGGAGTCCCGGACAAAATTTTCTTTTCATTAAAAAATTTTGTTATCTAATGATGCTATGGTCATGAAAAACTTTTTTTTTATTTTCGGGACACGCATCAATATCCATCTTTATCTCGAAGTAGAAAATGTTCATGAATACATTTTCTTTACATTTGGATATAAATAATTATAAAATTTCATGTTTGGTATTAATTAGACTTGACTGCTAAGGGGTGGTTAGCCCGATGTATGGTCACACTACTGAAAGTGACGATATTGCAACCCCTAGGTGCTATTTCCCGTCGATTGATTTAATTTGTACATCTTGGAGTAATTAACTACCCCTAACCGATATGGTGGGCGTTTGAGGAAATGTAGCCTTGTCCTTTACCGTGGTGGAATATATTTTGTGTGAGGAATATGACAGTAATATTTTGGTGATGGCATCCAATTGTAGAAAGATCAACACCCACTTCGTTGACTCTAGCATAAAGAAGTCCGAATAATCAATTAATTGGCTGTGGAGGATTATTACATTCGCCATCCATTTCCGGCAAGCCTTTACAGATAATGACACGAGGTCCTGGCCCATTTTGTTAAAATCCCGATTGCCATAAGGCATAGTACCAGGTGATTTCTTCAAATGTGACGCCAAATATTGTGAACATAATGTGATCTTCCACAGCCGGGAGAGCAAGTGATGATGGAGGAAAATGGATGTTTCAACTTCTCCAGAATATTTTATAGTGAGCTAACTAACTATATAATCTTGTATTTATATAATAAGAGATGGCTTTTGTGTGTGGATGCTAAAATACAAACAATATAGTTTTAAACATGTATTTAAAATTTGGCAACCAAAGCTTATAGCATTAACAATAGTTTTATAATATAAAAAGTATAAACGTTTTTTAGTAACAAGTTTAATTTATTCTATAATAAAGAGCTTAATCCCATCGTAGTGGAACTAGTGGTCTCATTACTAAAAGAAAAATTTAGAAAAATATTTTAACTTACACAAAATTAGAGTTAAGACTTAGATAAGTTAATCTAGAAAATAGCAAATTTAAGTTCAAAAGTAAGTTGTCAGTAAAGCGGATAATATATAATGTGATGTTGAAAAACAATTAAAAATTAAAAAATTTGGAAAGATTTTAAAGGAACATTGTGCATTGTGCATAGTTCAGTTTGAGAAAATTTAAATGATTCATAAAATTTTACAATGGTCAAATGAGTTGAGGAAGAGTCTAAAGCATAGGTTAACACATTAAAATATGAATACAAAAAATATAACAGACAATATAACGTGATATGAACATGGACATTAAAGTCATGACTTATTTTGAAATCGTTCAGAGTAAAATTAAGTTAACATCAGCACAGTTTATTTAGATAATGTTGAAGTATGATATAATATAAAATTAGAAAAGTGTGATTATGTTAGTTTAGGTCTTATATGTATTGATGTCCCATTACTCCTTTGAGATCCAGCACTGGAGAAGTGTCTGGACTACTTCAATCCAACATGTTTCGGTACATAAGTACCACATTCATGGACAGTACAAACTAAATTAAAGAAGCCATGAAGATATAATATGATTAAAGTTAATAAAAAGGCATGATTAAATAGAATTATTACGTTATCATAAAATATTGATAAAGAAGAATTATCAAGACAAACGAACTTACTTTGTCGTTGTGAAAAACACAAAGGGTTTTTATGACAATTAGATATTAACTGAATAAGGTGTGTTCTGGTTAGATAAAATGTGTTGGTGGAAAAACAAGACATGCGACTAGCAAAATATTAGAAGGTATCATTTTAAAAAGCAAGGTGTAAAAATATTAGGCTGTGAAAATAATATTAAACCGGTTGTGTTCTGTATTATTTGTGAAATCAAGGATGGATAAATTATTGGAAATGAATTTGAGGAGGAATTGAAAAAGTACTAATCTTCTTGACTCCAGCTCGAACGGGCCATTTATCTACGCTGGAAGGTAGAGCGGTATATATAAGGTATAATATTTGGATGTTTTTAGGTAAATGTTTTAAGGTGTTTACAAGAATTTGATTTGAAAATTGTAACTGTTCATTGATGATTGTTTTCTTATGAAATAAAGCTGCTTGAATGAAAAATAAAATTCCAACAATTTTCCAAGAAATTTAATAATAATGTTAGGAGGAGGGGAGGAGGGTTAGTATGATTTTTCACAGCAGTTGTTAAGCAGGCTAATATTAGCGGTGATTGGAACATTGAGTTTCTTTTTAATTCATACGTGAAAAGACGCTTGTTGTCACAGTTGTCAGAACCACTTATACAATATTTGATTAGTTCAGGTGATTGCTAAATTTTGCAAACAGTGCCGTTAAATCACGCTCAGAAAGCTAGGAATAATGGTAGTTGGCCAACTGGGTTTCTTTCTATTTACATCTGTCAATTCATACGGATATGACAGATTGAAGGATGTTCTACTTTGTAGATTTAACACAACATTCAATAGGACAATTCTATTTTGACGAGTGACAGGGTGACAGTTTCTCTACCCCCCTCTCCGCTCCTCTAAAAGAGCAGCTAATAGTTAAAGGCAGTTGTTAAGCTGACCATCCATGAGCAACATCTTCTATTCTGTTACATCAGGACAAGGTAAATAAATAAAAGTACTATAAGGATAGACCAACGTGGGCTATATCCCCAAAATTACCCCCTCAATGGTCTAACAGGTTGCCAAGACACGAGGGTGCAGAGCCCCACCACCTAATCAGACTAGATGGTTAGGGGTAGGGTCCCTAGCCCATTCGGGAAGGGGCTAGGTAAAGCCTCCCCTCAAAATAACCACCTCAGGATGGATTGTGGGTAAGGGTTAGGTACCTTACCTATAGTGGAGCTTTAGAGCCATGTCCCCCAAAAATTTCGATTAGGTCCCCTGAGTCCCAACACTCATCCTGGTTAGTGGGTTTGGAGGTAGGGTGGGGTGGGAATACTCCAGGATGTGAAAAGTAGGTCATTCGACAGAAAATAACGCCTGGGAGGTCACAATATTGTCACACTCAGTGGAGTAAACACGCATCAAGCTGACAGCTCTAGGGTTTGTCAGATTTGATCAAATAAACATTTAATATCCTGATAAATGCCCGATAGAAACTTAGTGTACGTTTATGCTGCATCCTCGCTGCTCGCACATTGATGCTCGCTAGGCTCCTCGCTGTTGGCACATGAATGCTCGCCAGGCACCTCGTTGTTGACACATTGATGTTCGCCAGTCACCTCGCTGCTGGCACATTGATGTTTGCCAGGCACCTCGTTGCTGGCACATGGATGCTCGCCAGGCACCTCGCTGCTGGCACATGGATGCTCGCCAGGCACCTCGCTGCTGGCACATGGATGCTCGCATGTAGCTATGATGCTCGCTATGGAGCATTTACCCTGCATCTGTTCATATTGCTGTAATATGCTGGCATGAGAAGTTGGTTGTGAGTCGTGTTTCATGTTATTGAAACGTGTTGCGCGTCAAGGAACGAAGTTGTCTTTCTCATCTGATGAAATTGATAGTGATTCATTTTCGACAAAAATTTTGTTTGTGATAAGGAGAAAGAGGATAAATTATGGAGTGTACCCTTTGAATCAAGAACGCCATCGCCAAGGTTACCTTCACCAGTTCTATAAAGAGCTCAAGACTCATCTATGGAGGCTTTTCAGGCACTTAAGGATGTAAAAACCTACCTTTCTGTATATTTTTATTCTTATTGAACCAGAAGTTGTGTGAAGGAACCAATCACAGCTCAAGTTTAGATATGCCTGGCGATGGTCGAGGCTCAGAAAACGAGCTGAGTGGTTATAATCGCTATATTGAGGACAGCGGCGAGCAGCACTGATGTCGGATGGATGCTCCAATAAAGATTACTAGTTTTGTTACAGCATCGCCACACATCCATGTTCATAGCTCAGCGATGTGCCAGTAGTGAGGGTGCAGCATAAACGTACCCTAATATTCCTCTGCAATTAACATAATCTTCCCTTAACCCAAACATAGTCGTTATAATGAGGGATGTACTTTGGGCAGAGATTTGAAAACTTAGATAATTTACTTGATCCCCTCAAAACTTAAATTAACCTCACAGGTTTGATTCCAGACTCAGCCAAAATAACAATACCATTGGTTAAATGGGGGATTCCTGTTTCACAGTGATACATTCATTGCTGGGAAATTAGATTATGAGTCTGTTCTAGAGTTAGGTAAGTTTGTTAATTTGATTTGATTTGATCAGTTGTTTTATAAAATCCCAGCCAAAGACCCCTAGTAGTAATGATCATACTGAACAGGGATCATGTCATCTTTGTGCTTGTTGTTTAGACTCATCGGCATTCACTTAAATGATGAGACACCACTAATTTATAAAATAACTAAAATTAATATTCTTGAAGCAAAGCGAAGTACTTTTAAAGAATAATATATATATATACACATATGACATTTTGTCTTGCTGGAGATTACGTTTGAATAAATAATTGAAGAGCTTAATTATACGATGGCGAGTACAATATGATTTAAAACCATTACTTACTATCTCTATATGATGCACTGTGGATTAAATATTTGAATACATCCTTAGCTCATTGGACAGTTCAACTTGATGGCAGTTAAGCTATTACTTTTTTTTTAGCACCGCGTATCACTACTAGTTTGGGTTATATGCTTATTTCTTTACTAATAATCTAGATTATGTTATACCATTGAATAAAATTTAATTATCTTTTTGAAGCAAATAGTAGTACATTCTTATAGGTGGAAGCAAATTTATATATTACAAACAGGAGAGAACATACTAATATAAAATAAATACGTGTTTTCATAAAACGTTGAGTGGTAGATTACATATTTATAGAAAGTAAGTTTATTAATACCTTCATGATATGATAAAGATTATACTGATAGAAAACATGCTCTATAGTCTATAGAACACATAGGTAAAGTATTGGATACATTTTCGGGAATATAATTTAATGAAATTTGAGGCAATTAACAATAAAAACTAATAGAACACAAGTTTATACGCTCTTGTAATTATATACAGTATGATCAATAAATAATGTGTATACATCCTTAATATTTTCAAAAATACTTAGTATTCTAATTATATATTGTGTATCTTCTGGATGTGATGGACTGTAGACCCCGATATAAAATATGCGGATACTTTCTTGACGCGCTAATACGCGAAGGAAAGCTATTAATATGTTAGACAATCAATAGTAATTAAATTACTATAAAAATAATATATTTTCAAAGTACCATGCAGTAAACAGTATAAGGCTTATAGTCTCTTAACTAAAGTGATATCGATTAAATATCTTCACGTAATTTGGAATACTAAAATTAATTAACTAAAATTAATTTAATGAATGTTTCAAAACGTTGTGTCTCCAAGGCGATTGGCCCTTTTCATTCGGCGTGGAAATGCAGAGCCATGGGAACAAACGGTATCCTTCAAGAATTTTGATTGTTTTGTCATTTATTTTTGAAAACGGTTTGTTCAAGAATCTAAGAATTTTTATTATGTTATACATTTTACATACACACCATCTCTATAATTTTAACAACGATAAAATATCAATAATTAAGACATTTTTCAACAGAAAACTGCCGGCTGTAGCAAAAAATAAGAAAATGTAGCATCTAATAAACATCGTTACATTATTTTAAAGGAGGTTTTGAAAATATTAACATAAAAATTTCACTCGTTTTTGAGAAAACTGATATTTACAAAGTATGATTTTTCCGCAAGACCTGTCCAGTAGCTTGCACCATCTACGTTTTACGTGATCCATCTGTTCTTGTTGGCACGTAAGGATAATTTGGTATGTTGTGAAGCCACGCCACGCCTTTCAACCTTCCCACCCACCATCCCACAAAATAGGTTTTAGAGTTGCACTTGACAGGGCCAAGAGCCTTAAGGTGTGACACTAATATACTACAAGCTATACACTGATTCTCATAGGAATGACTGAAAGATTTTCTCTCTTACCAAATTAGTGTATACTACAGATACAATATTATCATTATGGTTTGAGTAGATTGAAATACATTCATAATCACTTGGCTTCCATTTTTTATACCACGTCATACCACCCATCCAGGCTATATATAATCATGCAAATGGGGTAGGGTTTAGTATGGTACAATAAAGAGAAATTGTACCCTCAATTGCAATAAAGGGCGTGGGAAATTCATTTGAAAATTATCCTCAGTACACCTACACGGTATTTGTGCCAGGACTTTCCAGTTGCCATAAAACCAGACTATACGTGAGCCTGACACTTAGTCCACGTGTCCACTGGCTTGGGTGATTTTTAAGTAAAACAAATCATTGACCATTTATAATTAGCGCTACTTTTACAATCACTCTAACAAAAAACTGGGTCAAACACTGTAACAATTGTTATTTATTGTTAAAATTTTCTCGATTCTTAGTATACATTTAGAATATCTAAAATCCAAATTAGATCATATAACGGCATAAGGGGAGAAAATTAGATTTTATAAATAATTAGAGTATCAACACACAGGTTGCAAACGATTGTAATTACGTGAATATCTGTATTTATGAGACCACAACTATTCAATTAATTTAGATTAATTGACCTGGAGACGGGAATCGAACCCGGGACATTTGGATTACCGCGCCAATGCTCTACATTTGAAATATCTAGAAATCGTCCCGTGCTCAAGGTCAGTGGTAAAGCATTGGTGCGGTAAGACAAATGTCCCGGGTTTGATTCCCGCCTCTGGGTGTAATTTTTCAACTAATTTATATTAAATCACCTAGTATTTAAATAACGAAATGATTTGAACATGATAATGTTCCCAACCACCCAAAGGGCTGGAACACGAACATAATACCAACCTCCTAGAGTCAAAACTGGGCATGCCAGTCGATCACGCAAGCAATGAGCGCGCCTTGCTGGTCGTATATCTACAAGGATCAGTTTCATCTTTAGGTCAAGTCGGGATTTATTGCGTATGTGTCTAGATCACGTTATATTAACTCTGTACAAATACAATTTTAAAATATAACTGGCAAAATTCATCTCTTAGATCTGAAGAAACATGCAACCATAATATTGGTTTTATAATAGTACTATGAGTTTTTAATGTTTTAGGATAAACCTTGAATAACTAAACAAAATGAAGTGTTTTTTTAGTTTTACAAGTTTTATTGGGAGTTGGATTAAAAGTTACCGAGGAATAGAAGTTGCCCATGACTGCAGTATATTTTGATTTTTCCTTGGAGTTTTACAAAGTTAACTACACACAAGAGGTGGGAAGCAGGAGGGTAGATTTTAAAGGAAATATACTTGCATTTTCTAGCAGGGAAATTGGAAAACTCTCTGATAAAAGAAACATCCATAGCACTTCTGACTGAGACCTCCTCACGGACAACATACTAAACCAGATGAGCGTGTCATTTACTATTCGCGCCAACCTATATTATACATAATAAGTTGCTAATAACGTTGGTTTGAAACATTCCAATACACAAGGAAGATATCCTATAGCCTAGATCCGTGAGTAGCGTGTCTGCATACTGAGCTAGGGGTCATAAGCTTGACTTTCAACACGATAAGTTAATGCCTTGGGACTTTGTCTGTTCTATAGTTGAATTTGTATAGAGATATTTAACTGATGTGAGTTCAGAAAGTGCACCTAAAATAATTCACTTCACGTATCTATTTTGTTCCCGCGTACAGCCTGCTGGCATGTTTGTCTATCTAGTTTAGTCCGACGCACGCAACTCTCTCTAAGGCTTCCCTCGTTGAAATACGACACGAAACAGCAATCTGCTCCTGGTGGAACCAAACGAGATCTAGAGAAACAAATTCCAGGTGTCTAAAGAGAACAGATTCCGTGCTGGGTAACTGTTTGTATTCGGCAAAGATAGTGAACTGGTTCACAGGTCGTTCAGCCTGTAACTCAAGAAACACAAGATCTGGCTGATTGCTAAAGCTTCACTATCTATCCGGGCTTTGTTCGAATGGGTTCACTTTACACGGATTTATTAATGTACGTCCAAACAAATATAGCGGATTCTAACGAGCTGAGGGTAAACGTTCACTGGTAGAGTGAACGAGTCTTACTACCCGTTTGGTTTAAATGCTTATGTACTTGTTGCGAAAATAGTTTAAGGGATCAGGAAGGTTATATTAACGGAAGTGACCCAGAATGTGTGTAGAGGGAAAGTGGAAAACTATTTTGGGAGAAACATCCGAATGAGATTCAAACCTCTATCTCCTTCTCATTCTATACCGTTCTATGTAGCCTTAGGCGCTACTCCATGTAGTTTGTTCGAGTATAGGAATAATAGTAGTAACATGAATAGAGACCCATTAAAATGACCACATGGTACAAGGCGTCACCAGTGCAGTAGACTGGACTGCCAATGACTGCAGTTGAAAAGACCTACACTGTCAGAATAAAGTTCAAATGATTCTTACCACAAACTCATACACTTATTAGACTCTAGTAATTTTTTTTACTGACCAACATAGATATAGTCCTGTTTTATCTGAACCATTTGACCTTTACATCTGTCTGTTGGTCTGTTCCGCTTTTACTGCCAAATACGTTGATTAATGTTAACTAAATCTGGCAGAGACATCCTTAGAACCGAGGCCTAATGACTTATGGAAATGTTTTAAATTTGGTATTTTAATATATATTGAGAAACTGACGTCCTAAACCACATGATTCAAGGTTATCCTCTCTAAATATCTACTACTATACTATGAAGTAACCGCTCTGTCATTGTGTCATGTGCTACAAATATACTTTAACTTTTCACTCACAAATCATTGCATCGATTGAGCTGAAATATCACATGGGCATAACTCAGACGTTCGGTACACTTATAGGTTAATTAAAATTACTTATACCGCTTAACCTAAAACACCACTTCCTATCTACGCCCCCTTCCACTACCAGACGTATCTCTGGAAACACTTGGGATAGGGGATCACCTAAATTTAGCAATTTGCTTTCAATATTTAACCACCCATAAAAATATATATCCCTTTGTATGTCAAGAAACTGATACATATTAATTACTGACACAAAGTATATCAGGCAAATAGGTCCATGACATAATTCTTAACATTATATATTGGGCATGTTTTGACTGGAAGTATCAATAAAACAAAACTACCACTTTTTGTTTTGGTTGTTATTGTTTTAATTGGCCAAGTTTTTTTTTT
>CABFWB010004000.1:0-22154 GCA_902151455.1 Timema bartmani
AGCAACACAAATAGAGAAAGGGATGATGGAAATGCAATGCGCCCTGGTTGGCCCAGAGCCTTCTGGATGACAGTACTATATTTCACGTCTTTCTAAGGCGTGTCATTGGCCGAGCTTAGAACTAGCTCTGTATCCCGGCAATTCATTTAGTCAGCAGGGATTATCAATGGGGCTTGGATGTGTTTTATTTCGCTGGCCATTATGGTGATTTTTAAGTTATATGGATCGATATTTGGTCAAATGCTGGCAGAGGTGTGTAATATTTACCATAGTCAAATGCTGTATATTTAATATCACTGTTCTTGTTTCTTGTAACTTCGACGATTTTATATTATATATATATATTATTTATGTTAATATCTCTCGTAACTTCAGTGATATTACAAATATTATGTCAACGTCATTTTATAAACAGACTAATGTGCTTTGCCAGTTTTTAAAATACTCTAAAAATTAATTTGTAATTAAACTAAAATTAGCAGACATGGTCTCCTGAGCAAACGTGTTTTGTGGGGGCCCCAGTTTTTTGCCTCACCTTACCCCACCCCCTCTCAAAATAATATCAAAAAACTTAATTTTTGTTTAATGTCAGCACCTTTTAGTTTGCATCTGTTAAACCATTTTCAGCCGTATAGTGTATCAGGGAAATGCCCTGCACATTGTAATAGTTAATGTTATAACCCATGTTTTTATACATATAATGGTTGATTTCCCCCCAAACTTTCTTTCAATTTTCTTCCTAAACGAAATAGATATGTATAAAAGTACAAAGAACAACTTTGCCAAGTTTGAATTAAATTGGTTGATGTGTTCTTAAGTTATCGTGAGACATATCAACCATATACAGAGAGACAGATGCAAATTGGTGGAGTTAAAACTGAGAGCCGGGTGGCTGCTCTCAGTTCAGAAAATGGATCGGCGATAACAACTGAAAGACCCTGCAGCCAACTATAAGAAGGACTTGTACTTAAGATTAAGTTAATATTAAGTATTTTATAAATCTTTAGGTTAAGTTAGTTGTAAGTCCATAGGTGGTGATATTGTGGGCAGTAAGTGGAACGAAATCTCCGGTAGGGTGCCTCCCCAGGTGGCGGAGAGGGGGGTGCCCGCCCCCGCTGGGGCTCTCGCCGGTCTGTGGACTATTAGATCCAGAGTGCGGGGGGACACCCAGCGGGGCAGGGTACCGGGGGCGTAATATACCCGGAGTGGACCAACTAGTAGGTTAGGTATAGGAAAGAAGGACAAATAGGACTTTTAGATTTAGCTGCTTATTCTAAATTTACTATTGTATTAATTAAAAAAAGAACATAGCTGAAAGATGTAATGTTAATTCAAGATGTAGATCTAGGTCCCGAGCTTCATGCTAGGAATCGAGATAAATAGTGTAAATAAATAAATAAAATAAATATTTAAAGCTCATTGATATTGAACGATGGCATACCTATATTGGTGGTAGGGATTCTGATAATCTGGTTCGCAGAAATACTGTGCTCGAGCTATCAGAAGTGTGCTGATTATATATCATTTCTTTTATCCACCAGAATAACTGCTAGTGTTTCACTAAAACACCAAACCACTTCGGATGTGGCATGAAGTAACAAACCTTTTAAAAAATATCATATGTGTCATTTCCTATATCTCACCGATAACAAACCATATGTCACGCGATAAATTGTGGCTTTTACAAATAACACGAATATATAAAACAATTTCTCAACCTTTCCGCTGTAAGCGTAAAGCATTAGGCCAGGATATTATTAGTCTGAATGCAAGAAGGACTCCAGTACATCATCGGCACGCACTCAAAAGAACGGCATCTCTTGGGCACCCAACAGTGGTCTAATAATCTCAATGTTGACTAGGAAATCCGTGTTCAACGATATTAGTGCTACTTTAATCAACCTCTCACACCTTAGTTATTTACCAAAGCCTGCACCGCATCAACACCAGTGTTTTTTTTAATCCTATCTTTAAAAGGATAAAAGAAAGACAATTAATTAGCATATTATGATTATGTCAAAAGCTTTGAATATTTAAATGGGTCTGTATTTAATACTGGTTTGAACAGTGGCGTACATGAATATTTGACACCTAACCTAACCTAACCTAACCTATGCCATCAAATTAATAAACGTCCAAAAATATAAACTAACAAATGCCTTCTGATTTGTTCTGAGGTTTGACTTTTGTCCACACACACACACACATAATTCCTAAGGCCGGTGTAAGCGGAAAACATTAGTCCAGAATATTATTAGTCTGAATGCAAGAAGGACTCTAGTGCAGCATCGGCATGCACTCAAAAGAACGGCATCTCTTTGACACCCAACAGCATTTTAATAATCTCAATGTTGACTAGGAAATTCGTGTTCAAAGATATTAGTGCTATACCCTGATTTTGGTTGGAAGAACAGTAGAGAAAATCAAAACATATTTCTTTGCGGCCAACATGGATAACATTTTCTTATAGTATTTGTGTTATTTGATAGGTATTGATAATATCTATCAAAAGTAACATCTGCAGATGGCATGACTTTATGTATGAATATATTAACATTGTTTTAGTAACTTTAGTAACTAACTTTTACAGTTCTTCCTACCAAAATCACACTATACTTTCAACCGCTCACACCTTTTGTTATTTACCAAAGCCTTCACCGCATCAACACCAGTATTTTTTTAATCCTCTCTTAGAAAGGAAAAAAGAAAAGCAATTAATAAGCATATTACGTCAAAAGCCTTTGAATATTTGGATGGGCTTATATTTAATACTGGTCTTAGCAGTGCCGTACCTGCATATTTTACACCTAACTTAACCTAGCCTCCCCTAACCTAACCTTAACTAATATATTATTATTGTTGTCTTTATTTGCATGGTGAAATTAAGGCATAAGCCTTCTCTTACATTTAACCATGTCTTAAGTTAGCATTACACTGCATTAACTATATATATATATATATACACACACACTCTCCCTAAGGGCGGCATTAACAAAGAACCACTACCTAAAAATTTCCTAGTCTAAAGATTTCCTAAGAACTACATAGCGGTGTTGACAAAGAGATTTAAAAAAAGGGTGGCATTGACAAATAACCCATACCTAAAAATTTCCTAGTCTAAAGATTTCCTAAGAACTACATAGCGGTGTTGACAAAGAGATTTAAAAAAAAGGGTGGCATTGACAAAGAACCCATACCTAAAAATTTCCTAGTCTAAATATGTCACGTGAACTACTTATTTTTTATACACTAAAATAAATAATTTACTTTTCCAAATTAATACAGTCATTTTAGACAGTAATATTTAAAAGCACAGACCAAGAAAACTTTTTGACACTAAATGGGGCTATTAAGGATTTTCGGTGAATGCTCGCCAAATGTCGAGTGGCCTGTATTGGAATATAGTTTACGAAATTTTGGTTGGTGAGGGTGTATCTGTGCTATATGGTGAGCAAAACAACTTTAGAAAGTGTTATTTTGATCAAGGTTATCATCCTTCAGAACTTACTACCAATCCATCGAGCAACAAACGTAAATAATGTTTTGTTTGTAATTTACTAATAAGTGACGTTATTAATGCAAGGGACATATAACATTTGTTTCTTTCAATATTCGTACATATTTATTCTTTTTCTAAATTTTGTTTTCGATAATTTGTAAATATCTGACAAATTTTGTTTGTTAATTCAAATTTAACAAGTTGTGACCTCGCGGTTTCTGTGTTTTGCATGTGTATAGTTATCTTTCCATTAGTAATAATCTTTTAGTGGTAAATAGGTAGCTTTCCTTCTAATTGGTCGAAGTCAAATGTGATTTTTATTTTATTTTTAATCTTGTAGTATATATTTAAACTCAGATAAGCAGCTAGCTTCGAGTGTAGACATAGGCAAGTTCGGTCTAGAAAAACTCTTGAAACTTACTACTACGATCGTGGCACATCATAATTAATTTAAAAACATACTAATTTTAAAACTATTCGCAAACTATTTTAAGTTTTCACATGTGTATTTTGTAAATATATATATTTTTTAATTCTAAATCCTTAGTATCATTACTGGCTATTAACCTTAGAAAAAAGTATTAATATACAGCTAAAGTTAAAGTCTTGAGTTATTGGTGACCTGGTTGTCTAGAGGTGCTGGGGGTCCGGGGCTCAATCCTCGGTCCCGGCACAGATGTATCTGATTGCCAAACCCTTCCTTCCCTCTGACAAGACGTGTATTAATCACAGCTTGTGAATGTGAGGAATGCCAGGCTTCCACCGTGGTTCGGATCCCACGTTAAACAGTAGGTCCTGCATTTCATCTCACAATCACCCTACCATTACACATTAGCGTAAGTGCGTATAACCCGTACGGGTAGTAAGACGCGGTGCTAATAGTAATAATAATAATAAGTCTTGAGTTCTGGCAACTAAATACCTTATATAAATAATAATGCGTATATAGCCCGACGACAGAAATCTTGTGGCCCGTTACAGACGGTTTTGTGGCTCCCTAGCCCCTTCACCTCACCCGTTCAAGACACGTATGGGGGCAAAAAATAAAAAATAAAATACAATGTTAATGAAATAGATAAAACCCGTTTAATATTACAATTATAATATATATTATAACTGATACAATTATTATTTGACTGACTTACTAATAATTGCATAGTTGACTATCCGATAGTGACACGTTTGATGTATAGAGCATATTATAATTGTAGTCCTCTCACTTAAGAAAATTTTTAAATTACGTCACTAAAGTCAATCCTTCCTGATATTTTGTGTTACATAGAAAGTAGGGTTAAGCTGTTAAGACGGTCTTCTAGCATCGTAGCTCGCATGCAGTTTTTTTTAATGATGACAATCTTGCTGAATGCTCGCGAACATTCACCAATTGTTATCGGGAAGGTACAGAAAGTTCGAAGGGCTGTGCACACCTCCGCCAAGATGTCTTCTAGTCGCGGCTTATTTAAAAGATCAAGCGGGCCAGAGAACAACAGAAAGGTATGTTTGTTCGCGTTACGTGTGGCGCGTTCGGTGCTCTCCGGCGATTATTTTATGACCTATTTGTATTCACACTTCTGCAGTAATACCAAAGGTGCACATTCTTTCATTGAGTAACTGCAGTTAATTTCATAGTGCTTAATGCTATATCTCATGAATTGTTCCGTCCTATTTACATTAGTTTTTTAAAAGGAATCTACCGAAAAATTTATTTGTGTTTTGATTCAAGACTAATGGATAGAAACCCGTTTAGGTGGCCGCATGGTCTAAGGCGTCACTCTTGCAGTAGAATAGACTGCCAATGACGAGGAGATCGCGTTTCGAATCTCAGTTGGGTGCACTGAGGGTGGTTTTCATCTCTTCCTTCACGCAAATGCGGCTACACACCCTCTAAATATAACCTTCCTCATCTCTAAAAACAATGGCGTAGTTAGTATATAAGTGTATAACCCGAACGGATAGTATGACGTGGTACTAAAAAAAATTAGTAAAAAGTCCTTAGGGATGGGGGCCTCAGTTAGCTTGGGGCCCTGTACTGTCCCCCTAGTTCCCTCTTTCGCTGTCCCTCTGCATATTATAACCCAAACGGATAGTGAGACTTGAAGGCGAAAAATATAAAAATAAAATATTTATCATGACTGAAAATTACTTTGTGTCTACTTTGTATCGGTGCAACTTTTTTACTGTGTATGTAAATTTTACCAATTTTCTTGTCTTACCTCTTTGTCTGAGTGAGTTGTTAGTAGACCTTGTAATAGTTGAAAACACCTCTCTGCCACCTTACCTTAGACAGGGAAGAAACGGAATATAATCTTACAAGATGACAACGTTTATATAGTAATGCGGATAAGGAAACTTGATTGAAATATTATTGTATTTTTTTAGGCCTTCCTAGAACTGCTTTCGATATTAATTTCCGTTCATCGAATACCGCCACATGTGGCTACGTTGTCCAAGGTGTAAAGTTCACCATAAATTGAGTTTCCGTTGACGGGGGAGATGGCGGTTCGAATCTCGACTGGTTTTATTGGACTTTGTTTTCCACATACAATTTATCAATGGAGCGTTCTCATCCTCTGCCCACGCTAATATTGGTCCACATCTTTTAAATTACCCTCTTAGACTAGTTCTTTAATAACTATGGTAATAAACGTAGGTCTACTACTAATACAAAACCGTTCAAATCCTAGCCTTGTTCGCTGAAGGATTTTTCCATCCTGTTTCTATGCGAATATGATACTTATGTGCATTTTCTTGAAACTCTGAACGGACAACACTCGTAAGATGCGTAGCACTAAAAACGACCATTTGTTCTTGAATTCTTGGCAGCGAAGATGCGAGTTTCGACTTGTGTGGGGTTTTTTTCATTGCGTCTCAATGCCCTTTTGAGATATGCGCATGTATGTTAATTAGGTCCTTTGCTAGAGTTGCAGGGATTAGAATTTATAAGAAATGTACCCACATTTACGTGGAGGTAGAGTAGGGAAACATTTAGGAAAAAATAGACCTTCAATACATTCAACTGGGATTCGCGCCGCGATCTCCCAGTCAGCGGTAATCCAATTTAATATAATAGTGAAGCGTTAGAACACGCGACTACCGATACAGGTATGGTTTTATTTATTTTATAAAATAAAACGATAAATTTTTCTTGTCTTATTTATCCATCCACTAATATCCACATACAATTCAATTTTCATAGGAACGCAGCTAGAAAAATTACTAAATCTACTTTCACGTATTCATACATCAAGTCTTGTTATCTGCAGTTGTTAATTTTAATAGATATAATAATACTTCTAAAATAACACTAATAATACAGTAAAATGTTATTAATATTGATCACAAAAAAGTTTGTATTTTTTTAAACTGTATTTGCCTAGGAGCTTGCGGGTAACCTCTCAAGTCTCGCGTAATGCTATATTATAATATCCTACTGACGGTAATTGTTACCTTAACTGACAGCTGGAAAGCTCACAAAACCAGTTCCTTATTCATTCGTCTTACAATGAAGTCTATAATGTAGTTGATTTTTGGAATGCTCTCATAGATTTAAAATGTCATGGATGAAGGTATTTCTCTTTAAAGTATCGTATGTAAATTATCCTTTTACTTCATCCATTGAGAATCACGCGTTTTCGCAGAATAGTCTATGAAAGGATTTCACCATAAAAACTTGTTTATTATTCTCAAAATATAACTCCGCAGTATTTAACAAACGAGCAAGAAAAGCCAGCTCCCTATATCCAATAGAAAGCTAGCTTTCAATGCACCTGTTGCAGGGACCTACCTGATTGGTTACTCTTGACAGTGTCGCGAGAGGTCCAAGAAACAAGGGACACATCCGCATATAAGCTAAATGTGGGTAGAAAGATGCACAGAATGTGCCGTAAAAAGGGTGAGAGTAGACGTAGAGAGAGGGCTGGAGTAAACATACAGAAAGTGTCACAGAATTAGCGAGAGTAGACGTACAGAAAAAGAGTAGACGTAGATATAGAAAATGTGTGTCAACGATAAAGTAAAAAGTAATCACAGTAAATACAGAGTTTAATTTCAACAAAGTGTAAAGAAAGAAATAATTAATTAAATAAAGCGTGTACAACATAAAACAGTTGTATTTATATCATCAACATTCCATATCACAATAATTGGCGCTCGATCATGGAGCTATAAATACCAATTATATCTAATATTATTCCATATCATCAGAATTGTCGCCCAATATCGGGGCAATTATATGTGAATAATACCGTAATATAATAATTGGCGCTCGATCACGGAGCTATAAAAAACCAATTATACATCAAACATTACAATAGTATTATAATAGGCGCCCAACGCACGACCGAAATAAAATAATTGGCGCTCGATCACGGAGCTATAAATACCAGTTATATCCACACACATTCAATTTAATCAGAAAAGGTCCCCAATCGCGGGAATTACACATCAAATCATCGATATCGTTATAATTGGCGCCCAACCGCGGGACAATTCCATCCTCAAATCGTCGATATCGTTACAATTGTCGCCCAATGCGAGTCGGTTACATCATCAAACAATCGATATTGTTACAAGTCTTTGCTTCATCTATTGATATAAATCGACATATAATCGATATTTGCGATAAGGATGAATACGGAGCTGTTCTATTCTATCAAGAGAATTATTGAAATAGCTTAGTTAAAAAAATTAATCTCGAGATTATGATAAAGTTTTACGTTTTATATGGTAATAATAATAATAATATTTAGTACCGCGTCTTACTACCCTTTCGGGTTATACGCTTAAGTACTAATTACGCTAATGGATTAGGAATTGGGAGGGTCGAATATAGAGGAAGTGAACCCGCATTTGCGTGGAGGAAGAGTGGAAAACCATTTAGGAAAAAAGACCCTCAGTTCACCCGACCGAGATTCGAACCTCGATCTCCCCGTCCTTGGTGGTCTAGCTCAACACGACTAGCGCGTTAGCCAACTACGCCACCGAGGCGGGTACGTTTTATATAAACCCGAACCCAAAAAAGAGGATTTTAGAATTCTGTCCCGAGCCACGAATCCAAAACATTTGAATGGATATGGTTCAAACTTAATATTAATATTTTACCTTTTTTTGACTTTGATGCTAACACTCAAATTATGGGTAGTTTATTGATTAGTGATTCTTATAATTTTAAATTTTTCTAAAATGGCTATAACGATTTTGTTTAAAATGCATAGCGAGGATTTGTTTGGCATGACAAATAGCATTGTATCATCGGTTTTTGGGCAAAAATTCAATGAACGCCAATTCACCGATTGCATTTTTACTAACCTATACATATTTAAAAAACGGCTCCAGTGATTTTGCTTAAAATGTTTATCTTAGGCTTGTATAGTGTGACAAATAACACTGTGCACTGGTTCTTGGGGTAAAAAAAAATTCGCTTGCTTATGGGTAGTTTATTAATGACAGATTTTAAAAAAATTTGAACTATTTTAAAAATGGCTCTAACGATTTAGTTCCTAATGCGTATCTTGGACGGGAGTGTTTGATATGACAAATTGCATAGTATACTTCTTTTTTAGTTAAAATTTCGTTTAAGGGTAGTTTACGAATGAAATTTTTTCCAAAATTTAAAATATTTTACAAATGGCTCTAGTGATTGGGTTCCATTAAGTATCATGTGAGTGTTTGACGTGACAAACGCTTTTTTTCGGGCTAAAACTCGTTTATGATTAATTTTTCAAACATTTGAACTATTTAAAAAATGGCCCAAACGATTTAGTTCCACATGGGTATCTTGGGAGTATTTGAAATGGAAAATTAAACGGTATACTTGTTTTTGGAGTAAAAATTCGTTTATTGGTAGTTTACTAATGTTAATAGTAGAAGAATGCAATTTTAGGTAAAGTTGATAACTATGTAAATCTAGCATAAATAAACATGGATATATATGATGCAATATAACAACCGTACAGGCATCAAAATTTAGGTTTATAAAAACGCGGGACAATTAACATATACATGTTTGAATTATCTTGTCATATTACTGGCTAAAAGAAATTTAACTCGAAAGTTCACAATTTTTAATAATTTTTTAAAATGTTTAAAACTTTTTAGATGCTGTTTAGGGCTTAAGTCATTGTATTATGTATTTCTTCAAATGATATTGACTTGTTATTGTATTACCAAACGTTTTTATAAACCTAAATTTTGATGCCTGTATGGTTATATTGCATCAATCCAGGTTTATTTATGCTAGATTGACATAGTTATCAACTTTACCAAAAGTTGAATTCTTCTACTATTAATATAATTCGTTCCTTATTAACTATTAAAATATTTTTCAAAAGTTTACTTATCATTGATTTTTCAAAAACTTGAAAAAGCCTATTAAAAAAATTGGCTCTGGTTCAAAATTATGGGTATTTGTTATGTTTTTAAAATTTTAAATAATTATATTTATATTTGTTTTTCTAAAAAAAAAATATGTTATGGTAGTTTACTGATGTCCAATTTTTGAAAAATTTGAATTTTTTTCGAAAATAGCTTAAATGGTTTTGTTCAAAATTGGTATCGAGGGACTATTTTACATGATAAATAATAATGTATATGTCTTTTCTTAAAATATATTATTTAAGAGCAGTTTACTAATGAAAAATGATAGAAAGTTTGAAATTTTTCGAAATTAGACTTTAAAGATTGAGTTCAAAATAGGTATGTAGGAATATATTTTCATGTTAAATAAAAACAAGTTTTTATTTTTACAAATTACTAACAATTTTAGGGTAGTTTACAAATAACTCAGTTTTGAAAATTTGAAATATGTTAAAAATATTTGAACGATTTGGTTTAAAATGTATATATAAATTGTGATTATTAACAACATAATGTGTTTGTTTTTATAAGTAAAACTTACAAAAAGATTAGTTAATTTTAAACTTTTTTTTGAAAATTTTCATGAGAAAGTTTGTTTGATTTGTCATATTAATTATTTCTTTAGTAACTTTTCAACTCTCAGACGAGGCAAAAGTTACCACGGACCGTCTATAAAAAAAAAGAACACTTAAAGTTAAATATTCTTGTTAATTAGTAAACATTTGCCGAATAGGCCTAGAGCTGTACTTTGCATACCTTAATGGTAGAGTAATTCACCTGTTCGCCTTCGGATGGACCTGCATCCCGTCTAATAGCCTGCTCTTGCCTTCAGTACTGCCAGCCTCCTTGCTATATGTATGTATACTTAATTTTAATTGGAGATTCCTTACCTTCTCCGCTGCAGAAATAAGGAAAAAATGAGATCAGCTAAAGAACTGCGGGGGAAATGCACACAAAAGTATTTTATACTTAACTCCGTGAGGAAAAATTGTTTCGAAAGATTATTGAGTAGTACTTAGTGACGTATTTTTATACTTAGCCCCATGAGGAAAAGTTGTGTCGAAACATTATTGAAAAGGACCACTTAGTGACGTATTTTGTACTTAACCCCCCCATAAGGAAAAATTAGACAGTGAGTATTATTCATCGACGTCTTTAATACCTAACCCCATGAGAATAAATCGCACCAGGAAACTTTTTACTATGACTATCTAGTGACGCGGTATTTTGTTAAACATTAATTTGGTGAAGGAAAAACACTTGTTTAAATTAGGGCCATAGTGGCCTGGCTCTAGTAGTAGCTCTAATCTAGACAATATTTTTTTAACCATTTATCGTTTTAGATGAATTATAAAGTAATTTCATGATATTTTATAATTTACTCATTTTTATACACATTTACAGATAGCTAAGAGCGAAGAAACACATAATAAGATATAAATATAATGTGATACGAAGATTGTGTCATGTGTGATACTTAAATGGTGTGCTGCCAGAAGAGTTTGGAGTCTAATCTCAGTCGGTGGTGTCTGCCTTCTTTCTAAGTCGATTGATTATATCCAGCTCACGGCCACTAAATCGTGCTAAAAATATAAATAATATATGTTGTATTTTTGTTCACACCTTAGCTCAATTGACGCCGGCAATTCATAGGCCTTAAAATTCCTGGTTTCAATCTCAGGTATGGCCGGATACGAATTTTCACGGTTGGGGGATTGGCTGTTGTGTTCGTTTTAGAATTAAATTAGTTTATAAGCCGTGTGATGGATGATTTAATCACTTGCTTTAGAAAATGCATTTTTTTTTTGTGCGCCGCATCTTAATATTAAATATAAGGAAGAGGAGATAAAATTCAGATTAAATGTACACGCATTTGTGTGGATGGCGAGCGGAAAATAATTTAGAAAAAACTTCAGTAAATTCAGGCTGGGATTCGAACCTTAACCTCTCGTCACCAGCGCTCTAGTATATCGTGGAAGTGACAACTTAGATCATTCAACCATCAATGCAGGATTTAAAAAAACTCCACGTTAAATAAAGATTACCTCTACTATCCCAACCCCCTTAAAAATAAACTTAAAACAAAATACCCTCTTCAGTAGCTGAATGGTCTAAGGCGTCACTCTCGTGTTAGACTTGCCTACTGGTGATGGTGAGATTAGGGTTCGAATTCCTGTCGAGTCTACTGAGGGTGGTTTTCTATAGATGGTTTCCTACTCGTTTTCCACGCAAATATAGTACCTCTAAAATGCTTCCTTCCTCATTCCTATCTTATCAGAGAAATTAATTATGCGTATAATCTAAACAGGCAATAAACAGGTAATAAAAAAAAATTACACGTTCTGATTCTTCTCATTACCTTTCGTTCCTGACTATACCTAATGGCTTGTATCCTTAGTGTGAGAACTTCGCTGAAGCTTCAGTCTTCTCAAGTTACCCCGTCTACTCCAGAACGCTAATGATCTACAGAATCTGTAGATTCTTTCTCTTGCAACTGCGATGTTATGATCATACGTGCTAAAGAAACCCTCCCTCCAACAAGTTTACTGTAATTATTACAAATTAGTATACTTGCCTCAAACAACTGTTAAAATGTGTCCGGCTGGAGTAATGAATGAAAGGCATTCGGTTGTTTTTTCTTGCGGCGAGGTCTGTTTGGTTCGATGACCCTCGTTAACCCTCTCTTACTTTCCAATAATATTTCATTTATAAGTTGCAATTTTTTATGTTTAGTAACATAACATTATTGTTTTCTCAATTATTTAAAAAAAAATATTTGTATCACGGCGACTTAACTATCCATTCGGATTATACGCACATTTACTAATTACCATAATGTGTTAGTGTTGAGGAAAGTTGAATTTAAAGAAAGTGTACCTTCATTTGCGTAAAGGAAGAGAAGAAATTTTTTTTTTTTTTAAAAACCATCCTCATCACACCCAACCGGGGTTCAAACCCCAATATCCTCGTAATCGGCAGTCTTAATCTATAGCTAGATTGACACTTTAGACCAGGGGTCCCCAAACTACGGCCCGCGGGTTGGATCTGGCCCGTGGAATGAGTTTGTCCGGCCCACGAACTCTTTGATAAAAAAAAATCAATTATAAATACCGAAATAAGGGTTCTCCTATATTCAGTACGCAAAAACCTACCTGCATACATATAACATAATGTGTTCTATTGTTTCTTAAATAAAAAAAGTCATACATTTATTGATTAATAATGTTTGTGTATACAATATATATATATCCCTAACGTGTTTGTTCTGCACTATTTCCATGAGAAAATAAACTTACATCTATTTATGTTTAGTTATGGCTATAAGCTATATATATATATATTTATATATATATATAATGTATAATAATATGCACTAATGTATGTATATAAACATTAGTATATAGAGACATTATATATATGATAGCTACAATATACATAATATAATGTATATCTATTTTCTATTCGGCCCACTTAGCACTTTCAATACCCTAAGGTGGCACGGCACTCCACTGATATTAAACTGGCAAACTCTCTACTTGCAAGCGGGCAGTGAAAAAAAATCACTAATTCGGCGATGAACTATTTTTTGCCCGTTCTAAAAATTACCAGTTTTGCCAAATTGAATTCCAACAAATGCATTTGTAGATAAAAATATTATGCATAAAATAGCAAAACCTACAACTCCACACATTATTTTTTGAAAGGGTCAAATAATTTAAACTATATTGAATGGTGTATAAAGGGCTGCTACAGTTTTTTTTTTGTTTTTTTTTTAAGAAATTGGATATTTGAATACTGGAAACTTATGTTGCCACAATGGCGTATGCCTGAATAAACATATTACAATTATTGTTTTTATATTCCTAGTCCGTATTAACAACGTAAAGAGAAACTATACAGCAATCCATAAGAAAGTATTATTGAAAGCTTTTGATAAATTTTTAATTAATAAATCAATTAAAACCAATTTTAGCGACTTTCGGTCAGTGTTTGTGGTTGAAAGTGGGTTTGATATAAAAATCAGGATGTAGCTTATCCTCTCAAATTACGCACTTGGAAGAAATCCCCATACGTAATAATTAGGCTATTATTATTAGAAATTTTGCGAGAACTAATTTGAACAGTAATTCTTGTGTGAATATTTATTACATCATAATTAATCTACGCGTCGTTACAAGTCAAAATAATAAAAATAAATAATATAATTTTATCATATTATGTTAGTATAGTACGCAGCCAAAGTCCGCGAGGGGAAATAATTGGAAGGGGTTAAGTTGGGAGGGGGGATATTTTTCTCCTCCTTACTTTTCACTTCCAAGCTTTTGGCCGCGTCACTATTTTAGTGTTTATATAAATTTTTTCCACTAATCTTTCTTGAAACCGTCTGATTAAGCTCAGGCGAATTGTCGTATAGTTTATATATTATGTAAAAATTATTTACTAAAAAATATTATTAAGTTACATTTATTTGTTCTGGCAAGCTACCAATATGTTGAGTTTTTGAAAAATAAATTTGTTACTGTGTTAAACCGCTAAAACAATGTTTTGTTAAAGGCTTTGGTGGGGTGTAAGGAAACGCGGGTGAATGTATGTATTTTGGCAAGCTTTATAGCAAAACACACTACCTTTTTGGCCAAGTAAAGTTTAGTTTAACTTCACTACAAATAATAATATAGACATTTCTTAACTAATATTTGTCAGCATAAAAAAAAGTGGTATTTAAACATAAACTTTTTAAATGAAGATAAAAGGTTATGTTAAAATTCCGTGATACCCAAGACAAAAAAAAAGTTTCTAAATTGAATATATTTATCAAACCAATATTTTATTTGCTGTTTGAAAAACACATTTTGTCTACTGCAGAAAACACGGACCTTATCTCGCGCTTCCTTCCACCTCACCTTAAAAGAACAAATTAAATATTAAAATATATTGGCGCATGTTTCCGCGCTTCAGACTTTTCCACTTTTTTTTTCCAAATAGCTAAAACCAATGCAGTTGTTTTTCTTTAACTTACAACGTCATCAATTATTCTTTTCCAGGTAGCTTCAAACGTTTTTCTCTTTTATTTTATTTCCCTATTTCGTGAAGCTAGCAATACACTAACACCTCCGGGTCATCTCGAACTCGAACATAAAGGATTACCTAATTGTCTCCATTAACGCCACGCAATTTGTTTGTTTTTGCCGTCGTCATGTTTTTCAAGTCGTGCATTATTAACACGCTGTTGGCTAGACAGAGGATCTGAAAGCTGTGGACACCGGTGGGGGGAAGGGGGACCTCCGGAAAACGGTCGACGGATGCGCTTCCCTGAGTTAGTTATTCCGGATGATCCGGTGGAGAGAGAGAGAGAGAAAAGGCGTCATCAGGAGCTCTTCTCTTGCGACGGAAGAGATTAACCGACGGATGTAGGGCAGACGACGGCGCCGTGTACATGTGCACTAATCTAGCCCGCCCACCAATGCATCGAGTGCATCACGAGCAGGCGATATAAAGCTGTCCCCGACATTCCTACAAAAAGTGACCTTACCATCCCTCGGTAGATAACGTATGAATGGCCTTTATTCCCCGGTACTAGTGCTTACCAGACTGTGAAATAATGGTTATATATCTGGCCTGTGTCCTAGAATATCCAAATGAGTTTCGTTGATATATTACTTTCAAATAAAACTATTCTAAAGTTAAAACTTATTGTGCCCTAGTGGCAGTATTGAGAATACATCTACAACTATGGGGGAGTGAGGGTGGGTAGTAGAGCATAATAAAAGTAATACAATAAGGCATTGTTTTTTAACCGGAGTGCCGCGGAAGTTCGGGAGGAGTTAAAAAAGAAGCTTTTTTTTTTTCAAACAGGGTCAATATTTTATTTTATTTACACAATTTTAGCCATGGAACACTTAAACACAATTTTTATAGTCGTTATTTTAATAATAAAATCTCTCTCTAAAAAAAACTGATGGTGTGTCTTAACAATTTTAGAGCCCTGTTCAGTGTGCCATTAGTTGAAAAAGGTTGAAAATCGCTGCAATAAGGCCTAACAACCCTTGCTGCCCATATCGATGGTCGCGTGGGGCCAAAGTGGTAACCTCTAAAACACCTAATTCTCCGTTGATTAATTGTAAAATCTAAAACATCAATAATAATTGCAAAATTGCTTATGCATTAAAAATTATTTTGATTTTTACTTGTTTATAATGTCATTTTTGCTAAGTTACATAATTTATCCCCTTAAAATTGATAAAAATTGATAAAAAGTTTTCTCCGACTACATAGAAAACTTTGGATTACAAGAACCCGAAACTACCTTGTTCTTTCTTTGTAGAGTGACTAACTCCTGAACCAATAGGAACTAGATCTGCAATATGTTGCTTTTCCCCCGAGGTTTATAGGACTTTTCATTTGAATGGGTTTTTTTTAATCTAGTAACAAATTGGCTTTGAAGTGACTTATCTTTTTAGTAAAATTATGTTATAGTCTGGCAATATATATCTTTTAACGAAGCAATTCGTCTTTGAGAGAAATAATTAAATGAACTGCATATTTGTGTATCCTTATAACTAGTATAAACCAAACTTTTAAGTTTTAGTTCTCAAAACATGTTACTAGAAAGTTACACTCTTAAAAATGATTAAATAGTGTACGGCATATTTAGCTATAATGTTGTTTTAATGTTTTGGGGGAGCCACTATTAACTTATCATAAAGAAACATACAAACTAAAATAAATACCGTGATAGCAAAAAGCCTATATTTCTTGCATCATACTTATTTAAGAGTTAGACCTACAAATCAATAATCTATTATTATTATTATTACTATTTAACAAAATATCATATTTGAAAACGTTTGAATAGCTAAACTTTCCTTGCCATATAACATTATATTACAGAAAGCATTGGCGTAGATAATATATATTCTTAGAGGTTGGGAGGGGTGATGTGTGGAAGGGGTAGGGTTGAAAGAATATTAATTTTCTTATGAAATTTCGATCATAATGTGACTTTTTCAATTAATAAAAAATATGTTTGCCATCGGTTTTATTAATATATTATTGTTATTAAAATACGTTTCTTTTATTACCAGCCTTTATATCCCATTGGAGTATTGTGTAGACCAATTCGAAAAGAAAGGGGCTCTTCTTTAACTCCCATAATTGTAGTGAAATATTCTAGTTCTGAAGCGAAAGCAAGATGGACCCATTGAATCACAACTTTTCACAAAGGCCGGACTACTTAAAAGAGTTTAGGGAATCTGATTCGGTAGTAAAGTCTTAGACCCACTTTCTGAAATTTAATTTCAAAAGAAAGGGAATGATTCATAAATAATCCAACATATCTAGCTCAATTTTATGTTAAAAAGTTTTCCAAAAAGATTCGTTAAAACTTTAATCGAATTCTACTTCACTTCTATTTTCTCTCTAATGTGCTAAAACATTATTTTTTCAAAAATTCTCATAATTCAAAAACGAATTTTACCGTGTGATTATACGACAGCAGATATTAAGAGGAATGTGTGAATTTTTATTGCTATTAATTTAGATTTTTTGGTTACTATTCTCGTGGTACAGTGTATTTAAATTTTGTTTTAAAAGTGCTCATTTTCAAACTACGGAAAATTACATTTGATTTCCTACCACAATATTCACAATATATATCTCAAAAATATTGAATATTATTATTAAAATATACTTCTATGCAGCTAACTAACTGAAAGTGCCCCAATGGTACCCTCTTAACCTAAAGTATCATCGTAAAAGACTTTGTCAATAATTTTGTACCGGTTGACCTATTAAAACATAATTCAAAAAATATTTGTATGGATAAATGTTTCTTGTATACTTCTAATCTAGCGAGGGTGTGCTGTATGAATGAATATTGTGTAGTGTGTTGCAAAATACTAAGGTTTTTTTTGGTGTGTTATCAGGTGCCGCTGGTTGGGCAGCAGAGCAAGGCGGGATTGGGGTCAGGGGCTGCCTCTTTGCCTCCACCAGGTGGCATCGTAAACCCGGCAGCGGAGCGCAAGAAGACCGTGTGGAAGAAAACACAGAAGCGCTACCTAGAAATCACTTCACCTAAGGAGTAGAACCACAAAATACTTTTTAGTGAGACTTTATCGAATGTAACCATCCTATATTCATGTGGGATACTATGTAGTATGTAATAACACTGTGTTCAGCAAGACCACGTGGAATATAACCATGCTGCATTCAGATATAATATGTAGCATGTAACAGTGCTGTGTCCAGCAAGACCATGTGGGATATAATCATGCTGCATTCAGAGATATGTAGTATGTAACAACGCTGTGTTCAGCAAGACCACGTGGAATATAACCATGCTGCATTCAGAAGATACTATGTAGTATGTAACAACACTGTGTTCAGCAAGAGCATGTGAGATATAAGTATGCTGAATCACCAAAAACATATAGAATATAACTACATTGTTCTAATTGAAACAATTTAGGAAATAACTATGCTATATTCTGACGGATTATGTAGCTTGTATCTACTAAGATATACCTCAGTTTTAGCTTATGTGGTGCTGACTGACAGTTCACAGCTGACTTTTGACAGTCAACATTTAGGTATATACCTAAATTTTGAATGTCAGAAGTGACAAATGCTAAAGACATGTTTTTTGCAGATCATATGGTTCGGCGTAGGGATACATAATTTGGTCTGGTAGCTTTTCAAAGCCGTCAGAAGTCAGCTGTGAGCTGTCAGTCAGCACCACATAAGCTAAAACTGAGGTATACTGTGTAATGTATAACTACAGTTCATTCAATGAGTCCATATTGTGCACAGTACTATCTATCATGTTGCATATAATAATTCTGTTGTTTCTAAAGATAGCAGTTAGGGCATAATAACTAGGGTGAACATACATAGTTTTTTTTGCAACACATAACTTTGGGGGGGGGTAGGGGGGGGCCAGGATGTTCTACAAAACATGAGGTAATACATCCATTGATATTGGTATATTTAAATAAGTACTTCCGAAAGTACTTCTTCTTGAAGCCCGAGAAAATGTATTGCATTGAACTGTTAGTGCTAGTGTAAGGAACATTACCCTTAAGCTTTATTTTTTGAAAATATTTTATTTATAAGTTATATTTTCCAAAAGCTATGTACATGTGCAATGACAATTGTAGTTTCTGAATATTTGGGATGTATATAACTTTCCATGAAAAGGGAAGAAAGTATATTCTGATTTTATAATAAGTCCAGTATTAAAGGTCTTTTCCCTTACCAGAATCCAACTATATAGTAGGATAAAGCCCCTTTAAGNTAAAATCAGTAAATTACAATTTGGTTCAAATTGTCTTTTTTTTGTTTGTAGCTGTGTAATATATTTTATAATTTTAAAACTTACTATTAGTCATATAAAAGATTGATACAAAATGTAGGGGGAGAGGGGGGTTGAGAAGGGTGTGATATATTTTGAGTCAGGAATTTTAGGAAATGATCAGGGGAAATCAGGGAATTTCAATGGTCAAGTTCAGTAGACACCTTGATATATCATATACCTATATTAATTTATACTACCTATTGTTTATTCCTAGATTGTTTTGCTTTAAATGCTAAGCATTATTACAACTTCTCTATTGAAGTATTAGTTTGAAGTGATTAGCAATCAACATCCTTGATTTATCTATAAGATTAATCAATGTAAAATTTGAAAGAAAGAAAATATAAAAAATTAAAATTTATTTATTTGTCTAAATAGGTTGAGTTTTTCTTGACATAATATTTGTTCCTTGAAATTGACATAAAACTAATGCTTTTTTAGTTATTGCCTATTAGATTTGATGTACATTATTCAGCAATGAAAAGAGAGTTTTAGAATATAGTTTTGTGTTTCAATTATTTTTCTCCTTTTCCCTATCTTATTTTAACTCTTTCTACTCTATTTCTCTCTCTATTTTTTTAATTGCATATAAATAAATAGCATATTTGATATAAAAAAATTGTCCTGCTTTTCTAAAAAAACAAACAAATATGGTCACCAGAGATATTCAATCCATTCATTTAAACCACATCTTTTAGTGGACTGCTGCATTCATTGAATTTATTTAGGGTCTAGCTAAATAGGGAATAAAATTTTCTCTAAAAAGAAAATCGAGGTTTTAACCATAATGCATTTAATGAAATGGTTTATGGTATAACTATTATGTCAATAAGATTATGTAGAAAGTAACTATACAACGTCAGGGCCAGATTTAAGGGGGGACCTCGGGGCCCCCACAAACCCCCGAAAAAAAAAGCTCTAATTTTCTATTGTAAATGCTTTTGTGTTTGTATTTAACATAATGTTATTCCTGCATGAAATGATGAGGTATTAACAAATTAGTGCAGTTTAGATAAAAAATAAAAATCCTATCGACACTTGAAAGATTTACTAGGAAAGTCCCAGTTGATAATTTACAATTTTGTGCGCTAACTCTAAATACATTGGCCTCCCTTTCAGCGTGTTGTGGCAGTTCCTCTCAAAGTGTTTCCACGAACCGTCTGACAGCGCCGCTGTCTCAACGGTGCCTTTGATACAATTTTTGTTTTCCAATTTGTTGTTGCTCTGACAAATTTAGTTGGCTACTCTTGAGAAATGTTGAAATTTAGATGTCTGTTGTGTTCGTGGTGAGTGTCAGTTTGTGTTTTAATTAAGAAGTTAAGTAGAATCCTAGGTGTAGAAGTCATCACCCGAGAATGCAAGTGTTCTATCTCCAAAAGTGTTAAATTTGAGATATTTGGTGTTTACATCTATTTAGAACACACATTGTTCAGCTGCGTTGAAATTGAGACTACTATATAATTACTTTAGTGGATACAAATTCGAGTTGTCATCTAGTAACATTGGTTTTATACACATGGTCAAACTTCAATGCTCTTTTACACATGTTGATTGTGGAGGATATTATATTAACATAATATAAAAATATGTGATGTGAAGGTACCTTAAGAGTTCGGCCAGACTGACAAGCGTGTGAGTGACTGAGCGACTGCCAGGCCAAACTGGTGAGCGAGCCAGCGAGTATTTACCAAACTGATCCCAGTTTATTAGTAAAAATGTCTCTGTCAAAGACACTTCACGCATCTCTGCTACTTGAAAATTCTTACAAAGTTATTGCATGTTTATAAAATAGGAAATATTGTTGTGGTTTTTCTTTACCCCCTCCACACTAACAGTGATTTTTATTTGTAAAGGCCTCCTTTGATTATAATATTGAAGTTTTAACATATCGGTTCTTGCTACTTTTTTATTTCTTTTAATTTTAGCACTACATATTACTACCCGTTCAGGTTATACAAGTCTTTCTTGCTACTAACTGCCTAATCTAAATGGTAAGACTAGAAAAATTAAGCCAAGCTTATCGATAGTAATAAAAGACATTTGTCATGCCAAATTGAGAGGTTTTCCTGACACACACTGGACCAACATAACGACAACTGCCCAGCGCCTCTAAACTAGAATGTTCTGGCTCAAGCATTTCATATGAAGTCTTTATGTAGCCTACTTCATTTTACTTTGCTATGATTAAATTTGTGTGAAATCAAAAAGTTGCTTAGTTGTTACCTTTCCTCGGACATGCTATGCTGTAATTTACATTGGTTTATGAGGCCCCCACATACTTAAATCCGGCCATGTACAACATTCTGTTAGTGTGTATGGCACAATTATGTTTCTTAGATTTCATTTATGTCAATCTCAGTTTATATAGTGTAGCTATAACACACACAATCTTAATAAAAAAAAGTGTAGGGGGTAATTATATTGAATGTAACATGGCTACACACTAAATACTCCCACATAATACAGTGTTCTTAATAGTAATAATAATATATATTGTGCGAGAATATGTACACAAATTTTAAAGTGGTTTTCCATCTTTTATCTAATAAGAGTGCTGGTTCATTTTATATTGCATTAGATTAGATTAGATTAGATTAGATTAAGTTAATAGCCCTTGGGTTGAATGTACCAATAAATAAACATTATATGATAGTGATGCATGGGCCACTTTGAAAAAAATTCTTCTAATATTTTTTAGTTTGTTTGATTTGAGTAACTTTATAATAGTTAGCAGATGCCTAGAGAAAAATGTCAAACTATACATATAATTCATTCACGATAGGTCTTTACCTGGATGACAGTTCAAAAATCATATGTTTAGGTTTTAGGTTACCAACACTTGTAAAAGAACACTGTTTTGTTATGAATGTTAAGTTTTTTGATTACATGTTATATTTTACATTTAAAATAACTTAAACTTAAGTTTTCTCACATTATTTCATTACTTTTAAC